>UELU01077243.1:1301-36939 GCA_900490025.1 Megastigmus dorsalis | reverse complement strand
GGAATCCGGTGTGCCGGTGCGAAATGACCCGAAAGAGCCGAGAGCTTTTTGTCCCAGTCGCTAAGATTAGGTGAGCGAAGAAGCTGTTGAAGCCCATGGGACACACTAGAGATTTCTAAAGCTTCGCAGCAGAACATCTATATATCGTTTGTAAAATATTTCGGGAGATTAAAAACGTGAGTACCGGGAGTGGGCGTTCATTTTCCGAGATAGATGAAAAATCGGTGACTTGCTATTGGTAGCCTGTGTTTATAGGTGCATTATAGATGAATCGCGAAAAGTATATGATCGTGTCTTTATAATCTTGGAGGTATCAGTAGCAAATAGTGGAAAATTTCAAATAAATGATTGCTATAAATCTTAAAATCGAGCCCATTATACGTGTCAGGTTCATTAAAATTCAGACGCGTCTACAAAAATTGAACTAAATTAATTCCAAATATAAGTAATTGGATTTGAGTGCAATATGAAACGAGAATTGAAGTGTCTTACATTATTTTACAAACAAAGCTTAATTTATTATAAGTTGATCGAAAAATTGCGAGATTATTAATGAAAATGCGCCTCGAATATTGCAGTATAACTATATGCAGGCGCAAGTAGATGCATATCACCATCGGCAAAGACGTTCTTATGCACGTAGCATGCGTCTATTTATGTATTATACATGAGTCATTCCATTAGACTTCTTTACATAAAAGATGCACAGAATTTTCTATAAGTGATAACTGGAAAGCTACCGTATCCATTTTGTAATATAATCAGAAAAACCTCATTAAATCCACTTTGGAGAAATGAAAGAGACTCGATGCAAAGTAGTGGTTGAAGAGGATCAATAGCCAATGTGTTATCGGTTTGGAGTCCTCTATTTTTTATGCGAATAAAACGAAAACTGCATCCTCGATTTAAATTGAATTGAACATTGAATATCCAAGTGTATAGAAATATCATTTTTCTATTACAATTTTTTATACAATTCATTCACAACACTTGTGAAAAAAAAGAGGGATATTCGTAATAGAAATACGATGATACTATGTATGAAGCTGGAATTCAAATTACAGGATTATTCGTAAACGCCTGTTACATTGAATCGCGCGCTCCAATTGAAAAAAAACAGCTTTTTCGAATTCAAAAGAACCTCCGCGAGCTCTTGGAAATCGTATCGACCGCTCACACAGACCGTGTACATTCAAAGGCGCTCACGAGTACATCGCTCTTTTGCGAAACGATTATCTCATCGTTATTATTCGGTGCCAGACAGTCCGCCTTAGATAAAAGTGGGTAAGTAAACAAAACAGCAGCAACAGCAGCAGCCCCGATAGGGCACGCGACGTTGGTATCGCGGCCGGCGAGGATCGTTCGGACCATTTGATATCGACATTATCTCGCTTTAAAATGCCGTTTCTCCGGTTAGCTTTGGCATTTATCGTCCCGACCAAACAGATTTATACAGCCACCGCACACACAGACACACACACACACTCACATATGCACAGACTGGGAGGGAGAGAGACAGAGAGAGAGAGAGAGAGAGAGAGAGGGAGGGAGGGAGACGCGGAGTAGGAGACAGAGGCAAGCCTGGTGCGCCCCGAAAATCGCAGGGCTGCTATGCTGGTTGCACAGTCGGGCGGAAAAAGGTTCGCGCTGCCGCCACCGCGATATTAACCCATTTGGAAGCAGTAATCGAGACAATTTATTGGCTCTTGGCAGTGTATCACTTTTACGGGTTTTATATCCCGGGTAAAACGCGCCCGGGCCATTAATTATTTATAATTGGTGTGTGTGTGTGTGTGTGTGTGTACACATGCGAGTGTGAGTCTACATGTTTATACTGTTCATGTGCGCGTGTAAGTTTGAGAGCTAAATTGTACGAAAAGTGCTGGTACTATATAGCTTTCTATCTCTTGTCCTTCTCTCGCTCTCTATATACGTGCACGCGTGCAACTCGCGCAAATATTAATATTTCAACAAGTTCGGGAGAGAGTGGGCTTTTATCTGCTTTATCGGAACGCGATTATACGGATTGCGCGCGCGCGGGAGGCAATGCTCACTTTTTCGGCGCTCATAAACGCCCGATCGATTTTATATTCAGAGCAGGAACGCGGGCGCGGGCGAAAAGGGAGGGATGGAAGCGATGAAGGGCCGCCACGGGATTATACTTTGTCGATCTTCTGTTTACCGTTTTTATGCGGATTATCATTTGGAGTCGTTCGTTATATAACCACCTACCCCCCGTCTCCCTATCTTTATCATACATATTTTTTTTTCTTTTTTCGTTTCTCTAGAATATATATGTATGGATTTAATGGAACGAGTGGATTTTTATTTCAGCAAGTGCCGCGGTCTTGTGAATGTTGAAAATTGAAGGACGTTTTGAAATACGTTTTCAATATCATTGACGCTTGGTGTAATGTTTTAATACCCCCATTATTTTTTGCTACTCGTTGGAAATCCAAAGGGCCTTTGATACCTTTGGAATGTATATGGAGACAATACTTTTATATTTAATCGGCAGTCCAAA
The DNA here is from genome assembly GCA_900490025.1 of Megastigmus dorsalis. Classification (NCBI taxonomy): domain Eukaryota; kingdom Metazoa; phylum Arthropoda; class Insecta; order Hymenoptera; family Megastigmidae; genus Megastigmus; species Megastigmus dorsalis. The sequence continues at coordinate 34,415 of UELU01077243.1, read as the reverse complement.
CGTGTGTTTCACCTAAGAATTTAGCACATTTAGATGAAAATTTTACCTATATTCTGATAATTTACTCTGTTATAGGTACTAGATTGAATTTGTTTTCTGCAAAACCTATATTTCCGTGAAATTCTAATAAAGTTAAACACAGTTTAATAAAGAATTTATAAATTGGATTAAAGATAAAAGAATTTTTCAATCAAATTTATCATAGTTTTTAAATATCGATGATACAGTCTTAATAATAGCCTTAATAAAAGATCGATTGTTTCCTTGACCGAATTTAAAATTAAAAGATCATTCATATTACAGTATTATTCAATAAACAATCCATGAAAATACTGATTCATAGAAAGTACTGCACGTATATGTTGGTACAATCTATTTATTGAAACAAAAATTGTAGCTGAATAATGAATTTTTTACTTGAGCATTATAAACAACATTGAGAATACTTACAATGTGTCTGAAAATTGTTCACACAGTATACCTATACAACGTTCTTGAAATCAACAAATTTTATAGTTTCCAGTTATTTCATATAAAATTCAAAAATCGATAAACACTCCCAAGAATATTTGAAAATATTATGGAGAGCACACAATTATGTTGAAAAACATATTATACCAATATGAAAACCACAGCCTTTGTCGAAGTTTGGTAGAAGTTTAGTCAATAACAGCTTCACAAAGGTCTCTGCTGTCAGCTTACTCAACAGTAAAATTCCAAACGAAAAGTATCAAATTGAATTTGATATTAACAAGTTTGAAAATTTAAAAGCCCTGAAAGTACAAAATCACATAGCGAACATAGCGGGGCTGTGGAATATGTGGTTAAAAGAGAGTAAAACATTTTAATAATAGCAATTTTGTATCATATAACATTATTCATAATATATAACATTATTCACGTATGGAAAATTTAATATTTTAAGCTTCATCAAATTAAAACAAGAATATTTTTTTATAGAATCTTAAAGTTTTTACAAATTTAAGGATTCAATATCCACGATAACGGCAATTGCAATTCTTATGTAAAAATACCCTTTGTATAACATATTTTTCTTTAAATTTTACGAGGAGCAAAGAATATTGGTAAATAAATTATCTGTACATTTTGAGTGAAAGTGAAAGTATTACTCAACGCTTTTTTATCCCAGCAGAAGAGGCAAAAGCTTTTCAGGACTTCCAAAACACTTATTTTATCATTTTTCCCGTGGAACTGGTTCCTTAATCTTATGATCGAAGGGTCAGCTATTTTAGTTTTCTTTTTCCATACTGAAGAAAAATAGTTTCATTATTACATTTTCAAAAAATCTTGTATTTGTGGTCACTTTGACTATATATAACCCGCTCTATAATTCATTTAGAAACTCAAAACTGTCACTTCAAGCAATGCATCGTTCAATTAATAAACACAAACCATTTAAATTAATCTCATCTCGACATAAAAAAGGCAATTCCAAGACTTCGCGGCATAATTTAGCCCCAAAAGCAAGGCATTCATGCAGCGATCGCCAATTATAAATTTTCCCTCAACTAGGTACCTTCGTATAATTGGATTAGAGCTTACGGCATTCTTCGACTACCGGCCACTGTGCGCGCGTGCGAGGCTTCGCTCGATTTTGTTTTGGCTCGCGGCTAATTTTTTCTTTAAGGCGCGGCCGCTCGCCCGTAGAAGCAGGCATATTCATGCACGCGATGGTCATTAGGCGGTGCAGAGCTTAACTAGACGGGAGAGAGTGAGGGAGAGCGGCACCCATCAACCCAGCTAAGGGTAAAAACAGTCCAAAATCGTATAGAAATGGCAGCCCATTGCGCGCTGTAAATCTTTTAATGGTACAACTCTCGTGTATATCCGCTTGTCGACGCTGCAATTACTGGGCAGAAATATTTATTATGCGCGTCTGCAGCCCTCTCTCTCTCTCTCTCCATTTTTGGCATTGTATATCACCGGGGATATGTAATCCATCTATAGATATATAACTATCTTCCAATCGGCCAATCCTGGCCTGTGCTGTCATTACTCCTCTATATATAGTGTGTATAGAGCTATATATATAACCTATAGAGAAGAATATTATCAGGCCGTCAATCAATCGCGTCATCGCTGCTGGTCTGGCGGGCATTGTGACATGCCGTTTCGGGATTACCAGCTGTAATGTTTATATATGTATACGCTTAGGTGATTTACCTTGCAGCTTCTACGAAATACGTGCGCGCGCACCGCACACGAGTAAACCAGGTATGCAAACACTCAGGCACACGTTACCATGGGACCATCACACGTATATGTACATACGTGGAGGAGGCTCGTGCACTTGTGCATGTGTGCATGTTTGCATCTGCGCATGTAGGTATAATGTATATGTGTGGTGTATGTATTGGACAAGGGAGGCGTGGAAGCGGGGCAATAGACTGAGGGAGGGAGGGGGGAGGGCGAGGGAGGGATGGAGAGAGAGAGAGGTCTCAAATACATTGTGAGCCAAGATAATCAGTATTAACTATCAGGCGATAGCTCCGGAACCGTCGAAAACCGATTAACGTGTGCGAGTGAGAGAGAGAGAGAGAGAGAGAGAGAGAGAGAGAGCAAGAGATTGAGATGATCCTTGCGCTCGCTCACGAGGGAAAGGACATTTAGGTGGATTTTCTCCGAACGAGAATTCGATATTCTTGGCTCCGCGACGCGTGTGGCTTTTCTTTATGGGACTTTAGTCGTCGTCGTCGTCATCGTCGTCGTCCTCGTCCTCGTCCTCGTCTTTCGCAAAGGAGATTAACTTCCGGCCTGCGAATCACGCGCGAGCCGGAAAATTCGTAAGAAGGGAGCCGTAATTCGGGATTTATTTACGATGATAGCAAGTACGTTTCGTGGCGGAAACTTTCAAAGAGACAATAATTTAGGCTTTCCTCACCGTTTACATAATTTTAGTATTTTATTGACGATGGGGTTCGGGAGGTGGGACGGGAGGGGGGGTATTTTCATATTTCGGACGAAATGGTTCATAAGTAAGCCGAGGGAAACAGTTATGTAAATGATATTGGACTAAATTAGCAGACAAATTGAGCTAAATTGATCAGAATTTCCAGAGGGTTAATAATGGACCTGATAATTTAGAGCAAGAATGATGTGAAATACCTATGTAATAAAAATTATATGTCTTGAAAAAGTTTATTGGTGAGGCAGCTTTCGCGACATTCTTTTAGAAAGTTAATTCTCTACTCATATCAGTCAACCTTTTTAAAGATTATCATAATAATCCAGGTACAGAAAATACAATAGTTTCTTTTACGAAATATTGATCTACGTGATACCATTCGAATAACTATTCAATATTATTGAATAATACCGCAAAACAGCGAGGAACATCATCATTTGATTTTGCAGGACATCTTCTTTGACGAAATATAATTTCTGTTTGAAGTTAAAAAATGTAGACAAGTACTGTTTTCGACAAATGAAATTCATAAAAATTACCATTAAATACATTGAAAAAATGAAATTTACAATCAAATTTAAAAAATTCTTTTTACAAAAACTAATATTTCCCGCAGTCATAACATTTACCATAAATTCGAAAATAGAATGTGACTGTTTGCAAACTCATGTACAAAACGTCGATTTCGCGATAAGCGCAAGCTCGTGACACTGATAGATGCAGTTTTTTATTCCAGACCCGCAATCGCAGAATTCGAAAAAAATTCATAAATTTCGTCGTAAAATTTAAAAACCAAAAAAAAGCGGTGCGAGCTTAACCGTAAAACAGTAGTCATATCCTAACGCAAACGATCGTCTATTACCAGCCGACATCGAATAAACTAGAGCTCAACCGTCGATCGTCAATGCACGATCCATCGTCCCCCCGCCCTCAACCGCTTACTACGCGCATTTAACGAGAAAAATAAACGTATATCTAAATAAAAAACTGTTTTTCCCACCCACAGCCAATCTAGCAAATCCACGCGTCTCACACATCGAGGTCCGCCAATCAGGCGGCTCAACTTTATATCGCGATCATCCTGTCATCCATCAAATCACGTGGCAGTACGTCGTCGCTTTATGGAAAGCAAACAATGGCCACGGTGGACGACGGCCTGCACACTCACTACACGACGAGAGAAACTAAAGCAGCCCCGATAGCCAGCAGAACGAAAACGATTAAGCGCCATCGCGAATTTTCCTTGTATATGTGTGCGCGGCGCGGATTAAATTGTAGGGCACGAGGCGATGGAGCAGCAGGGGCATATAGTAAGCGATGAGCGAGGCTGCGGCGGCTTGACCCGCGCTGGCTTGGCCTGCCGTGTTTAATACCGGATGATGTTGTCAGCTGTAAGTGATCGACATGAAATTGAAAAAGGTTTTCTGATTGAGCGCCGAGAATTAGATCCTTGACTAAGCGGCAGGATGTGGGCTATAATGAATGGGGGTTAACGTAGCTGTATGTTGATCAACACTCAGCGCGACTTCACCGCGGGGAATTGCCTGTTGTTGTTTTCTAATGGTTAAGGGAGATTCTCTCAAGTAGGAAGGAGTTAGAGATGAGTTTCTGTAAGATTTTCATATTTTAAGCTGCTATTGGCTGTTTTTAAGACGATAGATTTTAATAGATTAAATTACGATAATATATATATAATCAAGCATATAAATGATTTACAGTGCAAATACGTTCCTGGTTAATCATAGATCTTATAAGCAACTTTTATAAATAATCTCTTATTATGATAATATAATTATGCTATGTATAATTTATAGACCCATTAATAATAAATATATATATTAAATTTATCAATTGAGTAAATACATAATAATAGCAAATATCTGACATTTCTATGGAACTATAGTTGTTCTATTTCCTTCAGTAGATTAACGATAGGATAAAATATTTCCATCTGAATTTAATGACTAAATGAATTTAATAAAATTTGAATGTGCGTTCATGAGCGTTGATCTATGAACTTTAGTACGATAGAATTATGGTTCGCAGTGAGCATCTGAATAAAATCACTAGTTTTTTCATTAATCAGAGCAAATAATGATAACTATCGCGAGAAATTTATCATTGTATATTTTGTAGATAATTAATGGATGAAAATAGTGGCGAACTAATTTTTTTATAATTTCGAAATTAAATATATTAATATCATAATTCAACATTAAAACACTAAAGTTCCTAATAGAAAAAGAGATAAAGTCATCATTTTTTTCAAGTAGGACCAACCGTCACTACAGAAGGTTGAAACAGCCACTTTTTTCAAAGTCATTTTCACTGTTGCACACGCAGCACTACCGTTTACTTTTTTTTCGTGTAGATCATTAGCAGCTACAATACATACTATAAAATATTATAAAAAAGTTCTGTACAATTTTATCTTTGACACTCATGTGCCATCTACGTAAGAACTACAATCCTAATGAGCGAATATAGAATAATCCAGCCAAGAGCCTAATATTTGGGTGTATTTAAAACAGCTTCTCGATATTCAGCTCGTTTCGAGAATATAATACAGTACAGCTGGAGCGGAGAACAGCAAGAACGGAGAAGCGCGTGCTCGAATAAAAGCCTAACCTACAGCCGAACGGCTATTTTCACCCAGAAAATATTGGCGCGTGGCCACGTAGTAGCAGACGACGCAGACGGAGAAGCTCCGAGTGGAGAGGCTTACGTATATATAGTAAGCCTATAGACTACGTTATGAGCGAATATTCCGCTTACGTCGATTGCGTCATACGTATAGGCGCGCGCAACAGTCGTCGCCCTAAAAGTCGCTCTCTTGACTGGGAAAAGTTGAGCCGAGTCGCTACGAAGCCGCGGGATTTTTACAATGGTGCATTATTATTGCGGCCGGTCATGGGAAAAGAGATGCGGCGTCTTGATTGAGAGGGACCGAGTGTATAAACATTGCAACCCGGAAGAAAAGAAGGATAGAAGGCTTTGTTCTCGCAAATCCCACCGACTGCCACCGTATATGTACATCTGCGTGTGTAATTGATTATATATGTATATACGCGTGTGGAGTAAGAAAAGGCGAGTGCGTATATAGTATAAATACGGGGAAAGGAAAGAAACACTGTAATGGGTGAAGGCATTTGTCCCTTTGAAAGAAGTCGTTTGGCTGGGTGCGCGAGGAGAGAATCGCAAAGTGGATGTACGTGCACTCTGGATTTCCGTTCGACACTGTGTATTTGCGCGGATATTCCTAGCTGGGCGACACTTTAGTCAATAAGCGCCTGCATGCCTCGATCCGGACCCGTGTATATGTGCAGTTTATTCTCTGAATATCTAAAGAGAATGAAGGAACGGAGGAGAAACGAATTCCGTTGGATGAGAAGAGTACGGAGAATTCAGGATATAAAATAGTTGTATATTGTATTTTGAATCTTCGGTTCAACTAACGTATATTCTATAGGTTTCAAAACAGTTTGCTGTGATATTGGTTTCGACTCCTTTCTTTGATCCTCGTGTTATACTCAGATTGCATTTTCACTCGAAAGTTTACAGTGATTTCACGAAAAAATAAATATGTAACGTGAAATTAATTGGTATGAGAATTAATTGTTTTTTGAATTTTTGGTTTATTACACATAAATTGATGCATATCAAATGAATTTAACTTACGTTACAAAGGTACGACTTGGTAAAGTGATAAATGCTTTTCCAACTAACCTGTAACATAAAAATATAAAAAGATTGATTAAATATTACGACTCACTCGCATTAATTAATATATATATGATAAAAATAAAAAATAAAATACTGAACATTAAATAATGCTGTAAAATTATATATACTTAGTAAAATAAGGTTCTTAATTAAACCTTCGAGTTAAATTCTGCTGAATTCGTTACAAAACTGCGGTTTTGATATAGACCTACAGAATTATAAAGTAATTAAAAACTCCTATCTTGATTTCCTCGAAAATTCGTTTTAATTAAAATGGAATTTTTCATGATTTTTGCGATGTTTTAACCGTGCACTTTATTAAAAAAAAAGATTGTCAGAAAAAAGTTTAATTTCGAGTATTATTGTTGATGGAGAGATTCTCTATTATCACTAAAAAATTTCACTGATTTTAAATTAATATTCGAAGAAAAATGGACTTCATAATGATTTGCAACTCGTTGCGGAGATAAAAGTTGATAAATTGGGTTTATCCTTTAGTCAATCAGTTTTAAATGTATAAGATGTTAAAATTTACGAAGGTCCAGATTAAATTATTATAATATAGAAATATATAATAATGTGCAATGAAAGGGTCCAATTCACACTGCTCTCCTATACACAGACCAGTATAAGATAATACATTCATTAACACATTCCTTTCAATATCGCAATATTCAAATCGCACAACCCAAACAGTATACGCATAATTAATTGAGAGATTCGATTTATCAGTCTGGCGAATAAGGAAACTGTGCTTCCATACAAATGCGTATAGTCGTCCTCGAGACAGGGGCGCAGCTGATGCCATGGAATATATATATATATATACGTATCGCTATCTCAAGTGCGCCGCTCAAGAAGGTGGCTCTCTTGGGCGTACAGGGGGTCGGGGGTGGGTGTAAGGAGCTGCAAGGTATAAGGGGGCTATACAAGGCTTTATAAATTCCTGAAATCCGTGCCGAGCCCGCGCTCGTGCGCTCGCGTTCATGTCCTCGCAGCAGCAGCCGCCATTCTCGAGACGATGGAATTGGAATTGTCGCAGGCACTTGGATCCCGCGCTACGAGGCCGTGAAATATTTTACATAAACTACCTATAGCTAACTCGCCTCCCATACCCCCTGGATATATATCAGTACCGAGTACACCAGATGAGTCTCGCGTGTGTATAAGAATTGATCGACGTCTCTTCTCCTTATGGTCTATACGCGAGGAGAAGGGGGGGGAGTGGAAATAAGTCGATTCGCCGTGAACGAAATTCCCGATTCGCTCTGTGTTTGTGTGTGTGTGTGTGTGTGTGTGTGTGTGTGAGAGAGGAGGAGTGCACATACCTATTATAGGCAGGTGCCCGCAAGACAAATTACGAGTGATCGGAAATTTTCTGTCCCATTATGCATGTGCAGTGGTTATAGATACCAGCAGCTATGGCCGTGTAGCTCGTCCCGTCTGTATATATGTATATACGTGTGCGTAAGAGAGGAAATAACGCATTTTTATTTTTAATGGCAGCAGCACACCCGGTACGAGCTCGCCTGAACGCGCGACATCGACGTTTCTCTCTCGCGCTTTTATTCTTTATACGATCGCGCGGAGCGTGTGTATCGACGCTGCATAATGTAATGCGCCCGTGTGTCTGTGCGTGTACCGCACCTTTTTATCTCGATACTTTGTATTGTCGGCTGCGTGTTTTTCGTTTATATATTCGCACGGAATTATTTATGTTTTCGGATGATACACGAGCCCCTCTCGCCGTGCCTTTGTGGCGAAATGGAATGTGTCTGTGTGTGTGTGTGTGCGCGCGCGCGTGTGTATGTGTGTGTGCATGCACTGAAATTTTCGCCTTTTCTCGCGCTACAATGGACGATTAGGATTGCGTTAAAATTTATAGGGGGGGAAGTATAATGGTGTACCGATCGTTATCTTCCGTAAGAACACGTAAATTATTCAAATGGTATGCCTACAAGTGCTCGTTACGCCTTCTTTACGAATTACCACGATAAATTGTAATTAGCAGACTAATTGGTCGTGAAATTGCAAATTTTATTAAGTACTCTCCGAGTCTTGGGCCGGCTCCGAGTGAGGCTAGAAAAACTTTGAACTTTAACGTTAGTTCCAAGGTTCCAAGGTTGACAATAAGTGTATTTGTGATTGACTGCTTCTTCCATTTTCAAGTCATTGCGATTCTAATAAAAGGAGATTTTTCAAAAGCTGTATATGAGAAATTTACAGTTAAACACTACTATATAAGCATTTATTCCATTTTGATCCGCTCTTTCGGGTATCCAAGGCCTATATATACGGGACAAAACTCCTCAACTCGCGGGCATCATTTTTTTTCAGTTGACAAGTGATATCCTTTCCGGCCTCGATATTAAATCCATAACCAGAAAAGTGTGCTGCTCCTTGTGTCGGTGCCACACAATGTCATGGTACAATCCAGACACTCGAAAACACACATACACGCGCACGCGCACACACAGAGACACTCACAATCAGAACGCGGAGAGCGATGGGAACATAACAAGTGACTCCAGCATTATCGAATTCCAATTTCACGAGATTGCACAATGGAAAAAAAACAAGGCGTGGTCCCTTGCAAATAGGCACCCGAGAAAAAAAAACGAAAAAAATAACTGAGAACACGAAAACACATCAACTTTTGTACCCGATAAATTCCTGTATATACCCCGCACTCACACACATCTCTGATTCAGGCGCGAGAAACGCGTGGGTGAGAGAGGCTGAGATCCAAGCAGTGGCATCTATATGGATGTACCAGTAAACTTTGGCTAAAAAGAGAACGAGTATATTTATATATATATATATGATATAGGAGCAGCAGACGCGAACACGTCCGTCTTTTATGCCACAATACACTCGACGCGTCATCGACACTACCTCTCTCGCTTTTCCTCATACACTTTGGAGGCTACCACGACGCTATGCAAAACACATGGCTTACACGCGCGTACGGACGTATACACACGCATAGAGGCAAGCGCGCGGGCGATCTCGCTCCCTCCGTCCGCCGATACTCTCGTATTATACTGGCCGACTGCCAAATCACGCGACGCCTACTGCCTGTATACATATACTCCGTGTATCCATCACGATATACCCGCAGAGATCGGGAAGATGGCGATTGCATGGGCTGCGGATCAACGTTCCTAGATATACTCTTCGCGTTATCTCCCTTTCTCTCTGTCTCTCTCTCTCTCTCTTACTCTCATCTACGTCACGGACAATAGTGAATTTCCAAAATGTGAGCGGATCATGGGTGTCTGGTGTATGTTTATACACTTATATAGCTCGATGACCGAAAAGTTTATCTGGATGAGATATTAAATAGATGAAAGATGAGGGACATTATGGATCAATAGTATAACGACGTTTATCTGTAGTTTAATGCCACGAGGACACACATATGAAGTTTGTTCATAATTATGTTAAGTGATGCCGTGAAAAGTGGGTCACGGAAGCTCAAGTTGGCGTGTAGATCAGTAAATATATTATATGGTTTAAAATACGGAAACTAAGGCAAACATTTTCCGAATCAGTTACTCGCGACGAAATATAATAATGCTATACCCTCCAAGGAAAACACCAGTTAAACCACAGCAGAGATCCACAAAGTTATTACATCCAGTGACAAGAAGTGTATAAAGGCTACAATTGCGGTCGAAATCCGTAACAAAGGGAGTAGAGAGAGAAATCGAGAAGCAGGGCAGGGCTCGACCGAGCGCGTAACGCTGCAGCGAGCGCGCGCCGCACGTCTTGGCCTTTTCTCAAAGAGAGAGAGAGAGAGAGAGGGAGAGAGCGAAACGCACGCAGCGCGAAAAGAAAAAAAAACGACGAAGAAGAAGAGCTGCGAGAGGGCAAGAGAGCGAAAAAAAGGGGACAGAGTCTCGTGATCCCGTCGTCGTCGTCGTCGGCGTGCGGTGCGCGCAACCCAAGACCGCAGAGCTCTCGGCGGCTGGCATCATCAGGGGGCCGCCGCTGAACAAGCTGCAACGTATATAACACGGTGAGCGAGCGCGAGCGCGCGGGGCAAGGTCGCGCCAAGCCGCTCCCGACGTTTCTTGGTTTCACTCTTATATATATATATATATACATATATGTATATACATGTATATATGTATATAGATATATACGCGCGGACGCGCTGGGAAAGAAGAAGGAGCGGAATCGCGCATGAGGAAGCACGACGACGCCTATAGAGATATATGTATATATGTATATATATATGTACGCACGCACACACATCTCTGCAGCTCGACCCCAACTCGCCGCCACCACCGCCGCCGCCGCCGTCTTAACGTGTCGTTGACTGTCCCGCTCAAACTTTCATGCGTGTGTGTGCGTGTGTGAGTGTTTGTGTGAGACGCACGAAACGTACATGTGGGAACTACAGCGAGAGTGCAACTCAAGTGCTTCTTTCTGCGAGCTGTGCTCCCGCCGCGGCCGTAGGGAAAGAAAGAGATAGAGAGAGAGAGAGAGAGTGGAAAAAAGATTGTTGCTGGGCCGGTATAATATCATTGATCTGGGAGGAGACAGAGCGTGTTTGGACACTTTTTTTTGTAAGGTATTTTTAAGGCTTGGAAGCGATGGTGGCAGTTTTTAGGCCATACCTGAGTGAAAGTTCAATCATTATTTGTATTTGTATTAAAAAGAATGCGTCGCAGCGAATGATTATAAAGAGAACGAAAATTTCGAATTAAAAAAACGAGAAATTATAATTCTCACGCTCAGTAGTTAAAGATTTCTGTTTAAGTACAATTTAATGCCATTTTTGCTAGCGCTCATTGCTTTTAATCGCTATTTATAAGCGGTGAGGTAAAAATTTCATTTTAAACGTGCGTACTGTTTCTCTCTGGCTCCCGATTTCAAACCGACGTTATATAATTAGGCAAAAGTAAAGTTTATTTGCTCAGAATCGGAAATAAGGCTTTGCGCAGAGCTTAATTTGCCCTTAAATATGCGATTATTGTTTATAGATTTTATAGGCTCTCGCGAAACAAAGGATAATCGATAAGGTATTGAGTTGGGGGGTCCGATTGTTCGTATATATTCAAACGGTAATGGCTCGTTTCATCAGTAGCGGTAAGCGGATTTTAATATGAGATTTGCTTCGAATTAGCCCCAATTGTATTTGCCACTCCGATGATATTCGCCCATTTATACTTACTGCGATGCCAGCGCGCGTTTCCCTTTTTCCAAAAGCCTATATCTATATTTATAAACCTGGAAATTGTGTACTCGTATCAAAAGTGAATGCATTTAAAGAAATAATTAATCAATCGATAACCTGCGAGAGAAGCTCATCAACCGAGAGACATTTTCGAAATCGTATCGACGCGCGAGTTTATACTCGTGGGTTAGAGTCAACGACATCCTTTAAATAACGGATGTTCTCTCAACTGAACTACCGATTTCTATACACGCATTCTTTTCGCATCCTCTTGATCTCATAAAAATGCTACAAAGTATCAAATAATTTAAGGTGCTGTCTGTACTAATATTATACTACTCTTAAACAAATTTGAATATACTTTTTCATAAAAATATGAATAAACTTTGTTAAATCACAGCATTATATCGCGTATCAGATAGAGAAAAAACACATTTTCAATTATTCAAACGCAGTGTTCTGTTCAAATTCTCATTAACTGCGAATAAAACGAATAATTTTACTCCGAAACGCTGAATAAACACGCCAATACCCAAGCAGCTATGGCAAAAAATGTATGTATGTGTAATATATATATATCGATTCGGTTGAATCTTTAAACAGCAAATATCGCAGCAATTCGCGTGAAAATCGTTCCGAATTGCATGGAGCACGAAGTAGAAAGGATATAGCGTCGAGACGGCTTAGCGCGCACAGAAAGCGAAACTAGGAGAAAAAAAAAGAGACGCTGGCAAACTCGCGCGCACAGAAACAAGAAACACGTCTGCTACAACTTCTCTGGCTGCAGACTCCATATACACACTAAACGCGTACTTCTCTAACCCCCACACGTACACACACATACACGCACACACACATTGAACACATACGCTGTACACGACTGCTTAAACTCTCGTTGTTTTTCCCTACACTGTATATATATGCGTCAACGTTTTTGCCTTGTTTATTTCGCGTGTGTGCTCGAAATTTCGATGGTCGCCCTGGCACATGAGCTTTGTGTGCCGCCCGCTAAAAAGCTCAATCGAAGCTTATACATATACATATACATATATATATATATATATATGCTGCATATACTTGTATGTGCGAGTGTGTATTAGAGCCTCAATTCGAGTTTCGGCGATTTATCCTGCTTTCTGCACTTGCAAGCGTTAGGGGGCACCGAAGAGAGAGAGAGAGAGAGAGAGAGAGAGAGAGAGAGAGAGAGTGAGAGACAGAGACCGAGAGCGAGAGAGGAAAAAAAGCCAACTGATCGTTACCGGGAAGTTTGGAGTGCGCTACACAGCAACAGCTCTCGCTCGCGAGCTTTTCAATCGATAAACATGTACGTATGCGAGAGGCGTTGCATGCTCGGTAACATTAATTGTAAGGGGCTGTTTGCTTGCTGCCCGCACACACACACACACACACACACACAAACACGCAGAGAGAGAGAGAGAGAGAGAAAGTCGGTTGAAACTTTTCAAAATCGTGTCTCAGGAATGTATCGCGTGCGAGCCGTCAATTCCGTCTGCTTCTACAGACTCTATGTGCACGTGTATGTGTGTGTGTGTGTGTCTCTACATCTTTTGCCTTGAACAAGCGATTGTGTGTGTATGCGAGTGCTTGTGTTTTATGAGTAATACAGTGGAAGTGAGTTCTATGCGCGCTTATCCGAGTTAACGATCGTTGTTTAGGACTAAATTAATTTCTGACTTGCAAACTTTCGGATAAATTGAATCTCTACGCGGGGAGTATACACAATAGGTGCGTGGGAATGGATGATAGCGATTATTTATAGGCTTGGGTGGTACAAACATCGAAATCGCGAGTAAGGTGGTGGATCTTATATTGGGATCAAATATCTATTTGGTGGCAAGAAATAAGAGTATCTTAAGCAACAACCCTGGTAGAAATGTTATGGAGCTTTTAACGAGTTTTTAGTTAGTTTTTTTGAGTATATTGAATTTTCACTAATATTTCTACTTTAGGAATCGGTATAAAAACTATACATTGTATAATTAAAAGCTAGTTCAAAAGTGAATAATATGATTCGCGGTATAGAACATTTAAAAGTATATTGTTTGCTTAATAGTCAAAATACGTTGCCATTTGATTAACACGTTGCTCAGTCAAACTCGTCAATTTTCTACCAGGGAAATTCTCACAAGCAATCGGCTGATACGGTGGCACGTGATCAAACATGACAAACTTAAGCCTACTGTGAAACAACAATAACATGGATTATACATGTGACGTGCAATATATATTTAAGTGTAACTAATAAAGAAGTTGATAAAAATATGGTGAAAATTTAACAGACATTTTATCAAACACATCTTATATCGAACTTTTCAGAAATGCTTTATTAAAATTCTATTTCCGTTTGAAATAAATTAAAATACTCTGCTGTATAAGCGATGAAAATAATCACTACTATAAAGCTCACAACAATCATAGAATCAACAATATAAAAAAATTGAATATTATTCGTGATTGAAAAAAGATATGCAAATTTATAAACTAATGGGAATATATACGAACGTTTTTATTCGTTATAAAACTTACACAGGGTATGCGCGGCAATTAAAATACGACGCGCCGCGGGAAAGCGGCCTTCGCGCATGCCAAAACAGAGAGAAAAAGTTAGGAAAAAAATATCATCCCATCATTCACAACTCCATTATCCAAAAGCAGAAGAAAATAAAAAAAATATGTATAGACACGCACATTGAAGTCCCGTATAAACGGCGTAAGGCCGATTTAGGAGGCATCGCTCGTGACTTTATACGCGTTTATAAAATTTACGAAGCCCATAAAATACTCGGCAAGTTTGCCGATACGTCAATTCTCTGGGCTCAATCTTCTCCCTTCCTCCTTCTCTTTCTCTCTCTCTCTCTCTTGCTCTCTTTCCCTCTCTCTTCCACCTATTCTTTCGTACTCTACTCAGCTGCAGGCGTGCACACAGACGCAGAAGAGTCGTAACAACTTTAGACAGGCTGATTTACTTTCTTGTACATTATGACGCGTCGCGTGTAAAAGTGCATTTGAATTTCTCCGCAAAACCAGAATAGAGTTTTCCACGATCGCACAATAAGCACAACCGCATAGACGAGAGGTAGAGTGAGAGGGAGAGAGTGAGTTGTTCGCGAAACATTTTGTGGGAATACAGAAGTGGAAAGCCAAATCGAATGACAAACCGTTTGACGTACTTCAAATTCACGAACGAGACCGACGCACTTATCATGCCAGTCTCTTCAACTTCCGAATCGAATTGCTACTACAAACTTGCTTATGTCTTTATATTTGAGATCTCAAGTGCGGTGTTTTTATGAAAATTTAATAATGAAAGATTAAGCCTTGCGTATCATTTTTAAAGACATGTAGGCTCCTTGAAATGTATTTCACAAGAGTTTTCGTTATCACCAAATTTTCTCATTAATACTCAGGTGAGATTTTGCGGCTTTAGAAATTAGTTGAGATTTTCCAGTACAGGATATCACTCAAGTTTATTTTTTTGCGCAGCCACTTTTTGACGCCGTACGTGTGGCCGTATTTCCGTGCGCTTATTTAAAGAACCTCTCAATTTTTAGTTGCACTGGTTTATGTATAGCAGCGCAGCAGAAGCTCGAAAAAAAAAGGCAACTTTTCAGAGGATTAGGCAGCCGCGTGGTACAATGTACATTTTCAATCTGCAGTTGACGAGTTTTATATCCCAACTGGATTGCATTATCGGGAATAGTCGACGAGAGAGAGAGTTCGGTTTTATTTTTCGGTACTACGCAGAACTGTCGTCACCTGTATTTTTTCCTGTTTTTATACACCGCGCGCGCGCGCGAAATTAATGCTTCGTCGCTTGTAATCGGGTGAGCGATTTTTCCGCGCGTACATAGATCGCGTATAAGAGGGTTTACAGTGTACACGCAAGCGGGTTAATGATAAGGCTATATTTATTGGATTGTTCGCTTTTCAATCTCTTTCCCGTCCAAGGCCGGGTTTTCGCGCGCCTGCTCTCTCCCTCTCTCGCTCTTTATTTATATTGGTTATTTGGGAGCGCGGACAAAGTGCAGTTTCCGAAAAAAAAACAGCGAGAGCAGGTGTGAAAAAATGTGCTTTTTTATGAAAGTAACTCTCGCTTAATATATACCAGTAACCATGAATCCCAATATTTGTCGGGAATACGCTAGTGTGTACGCACGAGTGAAATCGACACGATTGTGACCTGATGCGTTTGGCCGCGTGAGCTTTATAACTCTTTTTACACTCGTCGAAAATCTCGAATTTATGTCAGTGTTTGATGTATAAAATACGCGTCCAGGTGGTTTACATCAACATAACGTCGAAATTCGATTATATGTTCAATATCGACAACCGCGCGCACATTTATAAAGTACGAGTCAGAAAATCAGATCTAATGAAATAATTCATTATACGGTATTGGGTGGAACATAGTGCGAAAATTTCTCGGAACTCTAGTGGAGCATTAAATCATTTGTATCTATATATGCGGGAGAGAGCACCGATATAAAGCCGAAGTGATAAACACCAGGTCTCTCTGCGTTGCAGTAGCGCGACGCAGCGGGGCTTGAATATTGCATACACCTAAAGAGGCTCCGCTATCGTTTGGCCGGTTGTTATTGCAATAATTAACTATCAAAGTACTTCTTCGTATTGCTCGAGGCCTAATCGCAATGAAGTAATACTTGCGCGCTTACGCTCGTGTTTGCACTTTCTATAAGCAAGCGCGTAAAAGTACAACAAGCATATTCGATTATATATAAGTATTAATGGAGACATTAATCGATGCGTAATTAATATAATAATAGTGTGAAATTCGATAAAACGGATTAAAAGCTTTTTTTTTTAACAACAATATATATCCTCTATAACAAAAATTCATTGACAATAAAAAAAATTATCATCATTTTTAACAGAACGTTTACAGAATTATTAATTCTCATATCCAATGTCTATACCTATATCCGCAATTCGCATTTACGCAAATAGAATGCTGGTACATATTATTTCCTGCAGCAGCAAACATTGCTATGAGGCACTTAGATGCAGGGGTTTACATTATAAAAAATTGCTTTGTCTATCTACAGAGCTATTTTTTTAACAGAATAATGCAATGTATTTCCTTTTTTTTTTTTGGATTTTCTTTAGAAATTTTCCAAGTTTTGTACACAGTTTTTATAGAAACACAAACAATTCAATTACATCCCCGAAGCTCTGCACAATACACGTGTATAAGCTATGTATACGTTTCCATTGAAAAAGCTGCGAGGATGATTAAATTTTTCGAACCGCTGATTCGGCTTCCAATGATCCATGAACGCTGCTGCGGGAATGTGCACATCGCGTAGGACCGTCCCCATATACACGAGCCGCACATAGAACGAAAGCCAGAGAGAGCGAGCGAGGGAGTCGTTCCGCAGATTGTATTCGTACTCGGTTGGACGGCCGCGTACACGTATCGGATCATTGAATAATTAGGCTCGGCAAACACATGCGCTACGGCAAAAGATCGATCCCAATTTTCGCGCAGGTCTTTGCTCTCTCTCTCTCTCGTTCACTCACATATATACAACATACACATACACACAGATACACAGCCTCTTTGGCTCACTCGCTCTAGTTCTCTCTCTCTCTCTCTCTCTGGCTGTGACACTCTCGAGGCTCGTGGGATCAGCTCCCGGAGTAGCCGCTGCTGCTGCGGTTTCACGCGCGCGCACGTGGAATATTCTGCGTATCATATTCAGAAGGCTACAAGGAGTTGGCGTTAGCGTGGCAATCATGTGATCCGATACCCATATTTCTCAAGGATACGTTCGCTCAAGGATGCTGCTCGAGATAGAGACTATTTTTTGTGGCATTTTAACCTGATTTTCGCCCTTTAATTTATTATTGAGTAAGATATCTATCTATAAAAACCTTTTCAAAAAAAGATGTAAAACAGGCATATAAATTAATAATTAATATTAATAAATTTCTTTTAAAAAATTTAACAATTAACTAAACCGTATTTAATACTTTCATACATATTTTCTGAATTCATCAATCGATTAGAAAAAGCTTAATACATTTCGAAAAATTTTAGTTTAAACAATCAAAATAAACAGTCGTCCAATTTAAAATGTGACACATGTAGTGAATAGTAAGTAGTGAAATGATGTGTCAAATAGTCAAGTATGTTTTTTTTATCATTTTAAGCTAAACATGTTTTAATCAATTATTATACATAATGTAGGGACACTTTTAATGATTAAGTTATTTTTAATTGGGTACTTACAAGTAAAATACCAGTTTTGGTTCTTTGATTACGAAATAATTCGCTTTGGTTGTCAAATTATTACTTTTATTAATTTCACATTATCTGCTATTATGTAACAGTCCAAAATAACTTGGACTGTTACATGATAAAGTTGGGGTCGTAAATAGATTTCATTTGCTGATCGACTTCCTTCGTGTATAGAAAATATTTAATTGCCTCACCTGTCTGTAACAAACAGCCAACTGTTTCCAACGGGTTTCGCTAAACAAAAGCAAGAATGAAGCATGCCGGATTTGCAAATGCAAGGTCTACTGTAGCAATTTATTGTTTATATTCTTTTTTGTTCTCGATTATCGGATTTCGAGGTATTGTGTGCTACCTCGCAAATATAAACTATATTCAAAATCAATCAAGTTTTGAAAATGGTATGATCGAACGAAATATGCTACAGCGTATCTTTTTTTAAATAGAAAGCATATGAAAAAGCTTCATTTTAATGTGCATACAAGCTACAATTACTTATTATATAAATAAAATAAGTAAGATGCAAAATTCGCTAGGTTAAAAACCCTAATTTTGATGTATATAATAGTGCAGTGGTTGATTCCGCCACGGACCGCATACTTGCCTGTGTGTTTCGTTATTGTACTACAATTCAATTAAAATATTGAGTTGTTTATTAAATACTTTTATTAGTTTATTATTAGCTTTTTATTATTAGATTATTATTCTAACTTTTATTAGCGCGCGAACATATGTTTGAAATAAAACTCACTCTTAAATAATAGTAATAATCCAGGAACTAATAATAAATAGTAATAATGAAATATTAATGTACAAAATTACATTAAAAATGAATAGTATTTATCGATCATCAACGAACTATAATATTTAAGCTCATAATCGTATTAGCATTGTAATTATAGTAGCAGAATTATTTATCTTGAGACTTCAGCATTAAATTCAAAATCTTTCTGAATTTGAAGGGAGTTACATTAAAAATGAAGCTTTATACCTACCTACACAAAACTTAAAAAATCACATGCTCATGATGCCTAAAAAGCACTGCTAGTTTGTTCTTTGGCGATTCTACTATAATATGAAATACATGAAATACGCGAAAGAGCAGAGCAGAGTAAAAAAAAGTTGAGAGCGAAAAGAAAGAAACATTAAAATAGCGAGATATACATCATGTCATAAATTCAAGAGTACGTTCGTCGATACTGATGGTAATCGAAACGAGATCCATGTGTAAAGAAACGGAAACGCGAGTGTGATATCGACAACGGAAATTCTATTGCCAGGCCGCATAAACTCTTCCTGCTGTCGAAGCGGTGTCGAAGAAAAAAAAAACGAATGAAGAAAGGAGAGAGAAAAAAATAGTGGCAAACTGACGGGCCAGTCTAGTCCGTTTTCTTCCAACAATGACTCTTAACTCGTAATCTTTGTTCGCGCTCGTAAATCGAAGGGTGTTTCTAGCGAGTCATCCAGTAGAGGAGGGAAGAGTGCTGCGCGAGTATCTAAAGGCACCTTGAGGCAGGATCGAAGAGGAGAGACGATGCGCGGCTAACCGTCCCTCAGGGAGTGTCGCCCGCTCTATATCGCATCTTGTACACACACACACACATACACACACTCACACACACACAATCGGAAACGAAGGAGAATCATGATGTGCTACGCGCGTGAGCCAGCGTTTTTTATCATCCGCTTTTCAAGTCTTAGATTGTTTCTTTTTTTTTCGATTTTTTCTCCTCGCTCTTCCGCTTGCCCGTTTTAGTCGGGTGTGTTTATTACCACGGGATTCTGCGACGCTATACATTGTCGATTCAATCTATCGATTCGGTTCGGCAAGCATTTTTAGAGGCTTCGTGATTTATTACTATCGAACAAGTTATATGGGACATCGGAGTAATGAAAGATGAATATCTTGTGGAGTACGTTGATTTGAATAACAATTTGAGCTATTTTAGGGCAGAGCCTTTATATACGATATATATACACTCGATTTGACGTATCTGCCGAATGTCAAATTTATGTATCAAGTTTATTATTTTCTACTACTGAGTTATTCGCTGAAGTATTCGATAACCACTTGTCATTCACTTATTTTGGAAGTGCACCGGAAAAGGTGAAATCGATCATAATCTGTTGAAAAGTGGCTGTGAGGCGTTTATTCCATTTCAAAGATTGAAGTCGTTAATTTTATAGAATAGAAAGCTGCGTTATAAAATCTAATTTATTGATTTAGTGTAATTTACTGATAAAATAAAAGAATACCACGAGATTTTTATTTGCCCTTCAGAAGCTTATATTTCAATATTTAAACCAAGTTGTATTGCCGAGTTTAAAGTCAGTAAATTTAAACTCATGAAAAATAAAGTGAAACGACAAAAAGATTCAGTTTTATCGATTATTTTACTGTGCCATTACTTAGATAAAAAAACTCAGTGATTTTATTAGCTCTTGTACTTTTTTTCACAATCAAACTAATATAAAGTTTTTTTCTTCAAATTGTGACATTACAGATAACTGATTAATAAGCAAATTGAAATATTCTTCTTTGTTAATTTATTCGTAATTCAACATGCAAAGATAATTTTTCGAAAAAATGCAAATTACATTGTTGACCTGGAGAATAAAACAGGAATTTTCAAGAAAAATAATTTTTAATTGGCTTAGTTTCTACCAGATCTAGAATATAATTTATTCAGAAAATAGAGTAGTATGAAGCAGAAATATTTTAGTATAATATGATTCATTATATAAAATAATTATTGAATTTATATTAAAACTAATAATAACTGACACTATCGTGTAACAGTTATTAGAATTAATTAACGTTCCAATGAAATTTAATCCTGATATAAGAACGAATGGATTTTCATTGAACGTAAAGGCTAATCGTTTAACGATTGATGTATTTAAATTTAATTAAAATGAAGCTAAATATTCTGTTTGTATTATACTAATTTTATGAATTAACTTTTTAAGAATTAAAATGATATGTGTTAATACAACATAAGGTGAGCGCAAGGGTGAGCAAATTTTGTAATACCATTTTACCCTGGTGGTAACAAGTTTCAGAAATGAAAAAGTGCTGTTAAACAATGCGACCCTAAAAGTAGGGCAGTACATTTCGATGTTCGTTTGCATAAACTTCTGTTATATACTGCATGGGTTTTACAAAAAAATTATGTTTCAAAAATTTTTAATTTATCTAACACGCTATTTAAAATGGACTTTATTCTTTTAATCTCGGTTTATATAAAAAAAAATTAGTTTCCGTAGGCTGCGCAAGGGATCATATTTAAGCAATTCACTACATGAATCAGTTATTAACACTAGAAAGACTGAAACTAAATCAGTCAAAATGACTGCATTGTGAAAGAATAACTAATGTGTAAAGAAATTTGTTTAAAATGAAGGAGGGGGGAGGCAACCACCATGATTAATAAACGCATTTATATGTTGTACAAAAAGTCACAAAATTGTAAGAAGCTGTGTCATTATATACATAATTGTTTTCTAATTGAAATTGAAAAGCAGTCAAAATGACTTCCTTAGTCAATCTAGTGTTAAGGAATGAAATCCTTATAATTGTTTTATAAAACTTTCTGAGCCTACATAAATTTAAAAAAAAAATTTCTTTATAGTTGAATTCTCCTGTTTGTTGAAGTATATCGATGCGTGTATCATGAATTTGTGCGTACTTCTCTATAACGAATTTCAAAGTAAACCTAACACTCAACGAAGCAGCGTAGAATTATGTATATTTCATTAAAAATCAACCAAGCAACAATAGACTAGATTCCCCATCTATATTTGTTCGACGCGTTCGAAATTAAAAATCTTGCTCGCCACTAAATCGGCGGAAATACATCGGACGTGCTTGGTCGTTATCTAATTTCTACGTGCACACGCGCATATAGTACGTAGCACGACAGAATCAGAACCGTATACATACAAAAGGTAACGTCGTTAACAACGGCTCCGTTAATTTAGCTCGGGCCGCAAGCACGCGCGTCCAGCAGGGAAACGACAGCAGCTCGATATCCAGATATCATTATCCGTTGCTCCTGCCTCCATATATATATATATTATAACGTCGACGTCAAACATGTGGAGCAGCATTTTTGGTATCCGTGTAGCCGGTGTAGCCCTTGAGTCGAACCTCTCTCTCTCTCTCTCTCTCTCTCTCTCTCTCTCTCATTTTCTAGTGTTGACTACTATCGTATTAGCCCTATTGTCATATTGGGGATATAGCGCGACGTAAAACGTTGATTGCGAGTGCAGCTCTAGCGCGGCTAATTCTACCGTCCATATCTGCATAATCGCGAGCCAGCTGGTTCGCGTAAACAATGGAACAAGTTCGGAGTCGGTGATATTCGTGTTTACACGGCGGCGGTCACACTGTATCCCCTCTACTTCTCCCGCCGCCACCGCGACCACCCTACTCTCTCTCTCCCTCCCTCTCTGTGTACATGTGTGTGTGTGTGTGTGTTCACGTGCTCGCGCTTCGACGATAGAGATGTATACGCACGCGTGCTTGTGTGGGTGCATCCCTGTAAATAATTAGCTGTGAAATCCGCACTCATATCGCATACCCTGTGGCCGGATTATCCACATCCACTATATGTTCCTGTCTCTCTCGCTTTCCTCTGTGTACCCTCCCTCTTTCTCACTCTGCTGAGCCGCGTCATACTACTGCAATTGGATTCGCTATGTCCTCTCGCCCATATTTCACCTTAGGCTGCCTCCACATTGGCCAGCCAAGCTAGGAGCGATTGGTTCGTTTTATGCTGATTTACATCTCTGTGTGTGTGTTTTGAAAGCTTTCATTGTATAGCTGACGATTACAATGCGCAACATAATAATGAATAACGATAACGCATCGGTATTTTATTTTAATTATACCAAAGATTGGAATTATTAATTATACATCACAATATGATCAGTAGAGTTTGCTCTTTATATACTTGTCAAACTAATTCATCTTTTCAATTTATTTAATTAAAGGGAAAAACACTGTCCAACTGAAACGCTGTATTACGATGTATATACACGCAATACTATGCAAGAGTGGCATTCAGAAAATGTGAAATAAAGATATCGATATACCGATGGATACGCGTATAACGTTGCGCGCATAAAGTGGTCACAAATAAAAATCGCTAATCCCAAGAGCGCAACCAATGCATGAGCGAAGAGCACTCGCATATGAACACATCAGAGTATAGAGGAGGGACTCTGCCGTTGACCTACGAGCACACACACACACACACACACACACACACACACGTACATACACACGCAGACATTCTCCCGAGAGCGCATATATATATAGAGGATACGCCAATGGCAATACTGCAGCCGCCGCCAGGCAGTGGACCCCATTATGAATTCACCCTTATAACGAATGTATGCAGGCGCTCGCGCTGAGGCCCTGCACCGACGCGGCCGCCGCGCGCGAATGCTCGCACGTCACTTCTCTCTCCATACGCCGCGTGTATATATAGAGCTCGTCTAGATGCGACATCAGTCCTGCTATACCATCTCTTTCACTTCGTGCGGTTTTGCACCGCTGCACACGTATGCCTGGCACGCGTATATATCTGCATATGTGTGACTGTAGTATGACCAGAGAGAGAAAGAGCGACAGAGCGAGAGAGAGAGAGAGAGAGGATTCGATGCAGGGGGGGGGGCAGGACGCTAATTTATCGCATTGCGCGCACGCCGATTGAGTTTGCGCTAGCGTGACTTTTTCCGCCCAATCTACCATTTATATATATATATGTATACGCGTAAAAGGGTTTATTCAAGTACGAGCCTGCGGAGTGAATTCAAGCACCCTTTTTTCGTTGGCCTACTTTCTTTTTTAGTAGACTTTGACATTGTCGAAAGGTTTTTTCGTAAACTATTCTGAGAGGTGTATACATTAGAGACAATGCAGCATGTAGGTATATGATATATAATTTAGAAATATTGATGTTTACGGGACGTGTTGAAATAACAGTTTGCACAAGAGCTTTTTCTTTCATTTTTTATGAGATTTCGGTGGACCTGTTTCAACTGCGTGCGATGACAGACACTACACCCAAATTGTAGATTTTTATGCAACGAATGATTAACGTTTAAACAAAAAAAAATCGTTGTAAAATATTTATTTCCATCTTAATTAGATTGGTAAATATTAACACGTATGTATGTGTTACAATTAACGATAAGTACATTTTCGCAAATATTTAGCACCTATATAAATACTTCAATGTTTTCGCTGCTAATTATACTTGTTTAAATTATTTAGTAATTTATTTGGGCGATAAATTGTAGCGAGATAATGTCTCCTTTTTAAAATGTTTTTTTTTTACGCTGTTCCACTTGGGCGCTTAAACAGTTTGAAAGCAATTAAAACGTGTACAGGGAACTTTTGAAATTAATTAAAATTTTGGCCTAGTAATTGCACGAAATCAATTTCGCCTATCTAATGGCAAGATTTGTGCAGAAAGTACTTTCGGTAGCGGAAAGTTTGTCGCGCTGTCGTAAAATACCAAAGCTCGAATTATACCACACACGAGCATTTAGTGCGCCTGCATGCGTGCAGGAATTATCATATTGGCATCTTGAAGAGCTGTTACAGTGTCACTTATCTCGGCGTCTCTAAACTTGTAGAATGCCGAGAAATAATTTAAAACTTTGTCTAATTAAAGAAACTTATAAATCACCGCTCGCACACGAACTGCACTATCAACATAACAAATATTTACTCTTACACGCACCTACAAGCTTATTTTATAACTATGTAACGGTGCTTCAAATATATTTAAAAAAAATAGAAATGTATAATTTTATCGTAATAATTTCTTGTCCTAACTGAGATTTAAAATACGAGTAAAAATAATATAAAATTTTACATCCTATTTAATCTCACGTTATAGAAGACTGCCTTTTCGCTAATTAAATACATGGAAATGTGCAGGTAATTAATAAATGTGCATAAGTCTAAATCAACAATCATTGTCGGGTGCTGAAAAAAAAAATGAAAACGCCCGCATCCTTCGACTTTTGCTCCGTAGAAAAAGAGCCGGGATGAAAAAAAAAGCATCTAAAATTGGCGTTTCAGCATCCCTGCATATATACTATTCGCTCTCTCAACCCAACCCTCTCCCCCTCTCTCCTATCATTTCCCTTTTGTTCTTCATTCGCTGAAATTTCCGCACGGCGTGCGCTCGTGGAGATGCTTGATTCGCCTCTCTCCCTCTCCCTCTCTCTCGCTCTTCCTTTTTGCGTTGGCGCCGAGGTGCACACCCGCACACGTACACACACGTACACACACACACGCACACACAAGAGTCGAGAGCCGCTACCACCGGCACTGCTGTGCCGCTATATAAGCGTACAAAATCGAATCATTCCGGCGGCGTGGCGCGCGAGAAAAGGCCGGGGGAATGAGGCGGATTTTTGCAAAAAAGCGACGCGCAATCCCGCGAGATCAATTTGGTCCGCGATTACGTCGGCAGCGAGTGAGAGAGAAAGCTGCTTCCCAGCCTCCATACACACACACGCGCGCGCGCGCGCGCACGAGCACACTTCACCGCGCCCAACTCCTCCGGCGCAATTCTGGCGACATTAAAGTTGCAGAGTCCAATTTTGCGAGGACGAGCGCTTGGTACGATGAGAGTGCGCGATGCTTAAAAAAATAACGACGCCACCACCGCCGACGTCGTCGTCGTCTACACCGACCTACACCGGGTCACCTTATAGGAATATGTATATATGTGTATGTGGTGGGAGAGAGTACGGGTGGTTGTGTGCAGGGAGTGGCATCGGCGCGCACCGGTTCGAAAGATAATACCGCTCTCTATGGGCTGCATTTGCGCCGATGTTAAATGTAATGGAAGATTCAGAGCCGCTGAAAAATTTCGCTCCCCGAACCGTGTGCCCCGAGGAGGTCGCTCGATCTTTGCCGCCGACTGCTGTGTGCACCGGAGACCCGTATATAGTTGCTCGACGAGTGTTGCTGCGACTGCAGGGGAATGGATTACTCGTTTTGCCGTGGCCCCGCACAATTTTCGTAATTTTGCGACGATGCGCCTTTGTGTGTGCCGCTACAGTTGGAATGCTCGACCCGCTGATACGAGAATGCGCGACTATTTATGGGCGCGAGAAAATTAAGGGATTCCGGCTGTTGCGCACTGCCTTCTTAAGGAGAACTTGTGGATGGAGATTATAATGTTATACCATTGTCGCGTCACTAATTTCTCATGATTTTGGACTCACTGAAAATACTTTTCGATCGAATGGGACTTTCATTCGATCATTCACAGTTCTATATCCTAGAATCTTATCGGGAATTATAGATTTTATCAATAATGATGATTTATCAAATGGAAGAAAAGTTTTTGATCGTATACGACCCTGCAAAGCGTCCTTAAGTAATTGGAAACTGTGTCCATGACGGTATTAGTCAGCTATAGTAAAATTGCACATCAATTAATATGCATAGCCAGTAATATTTCAATTAATCTGTGCAAGTGTCGTATCGGCAATAGAAATTTCGAGTAATAGAAAATGGGTGGAAAATGAATTAAATACACAGGTGTTCCATTCAATAATTAATATAGCCTTTACTTTTGGACCACCAAATATAAAATAAGCAAATTTAAATGCACGTGGGTGAATGATCTCGGCTAATTGTTTTATCCGCATCGACATGGTACTCAAGCGTTAAACCTCCCGCGAATTCCTACAAAACCATTATTTTGAATTTCGCGTGAGGGGAACAGAAGTACATTCTCCCATGGCTATACGGGAGATATGTATGCCCGAACAAACACCGGAAATCAATACAATACTCTTGTTTTGTATTTGAATGTTGAACATATATATATATATATATCCATTTATTAGCCATAAGCAATCGACGGTTGAATTGTTGTGATTCATTGCTAAATAATGTTCCCTTGCACGGGCATTGTGGCATGAGTGACCGATCATTTATTGGGATTAGAGAAGTTAAGTATAGTCTTTACAAACTATTGTGCCATCGTTACTTAAAAATGTCATCAAACAGTTGATCAAATAATTTAATGGATAATTGGATCTTTTATACAATTTTGTTTGCCATAATACAGTATATTCATTTTATAATACGTATAATGCAACACAATGAATTACATTACAATTAAATTTATTTTAGTCCTTTCTATTTATGCTCAAATCGATATTAAATTAAATATTTCACTGCAATTTCATTAACTTTTAAAACCTCTTGTTTTATTAATATTTAAACTCCAGTCAAAGAATTTCAAAAAGATCGAAATAAATACTTCGGAAATGATGAGCAATTATACCAATAAAGATTTTATATCCAACTCCCAATAATTGGATCAAGCAAAACTCATGAAAAAAAGACATTACCCAAGACTGTTGTCTTCCATATTTATATTTATCTCAGACCTACTTGTTTAATATGCTCTATTTTCGAAACTTCTTGAACTGATCAAATAGAGAATTATATGCAGAGCTTCTGAGAGTGGTTCACAAATAATATAAATTGAATCAAAGTTTCAAGTGTTGAAATGCTTTCGCCTTTATCGGCATTTTTCAAGTATAAATCTCCAATATAAATCTCAATCTCGGTTATAATAAAGTAACTTCGTTGCGAGTTGATGATAGTTTTGACAATCATGCGATTTCTACAAGTGAAAAAGATTGATCACGAGGAAAAAGTATTGTAGATATCTGTCAAATCGATGGAAACGTAGGTATTCCAAAATAAATATCAGATAGATCAAAGTGATTAAAAAACCAGTTTGTTATGAAAAGTAGTCACGCGAAGTACTGTTCAACATTTTTCAAAAAGACTTTATTATTTTATACGATTTATTTTTGAACTCGAAACCATCCACGCTTAGTCTATAGATATACGTATAGTGGACAGAAATTTGTATAGAATTATTTAACGAAAAGTTATTTTCATAGCAAACGATTATCGATCCGGTTTCTACTCTTTGTAATTCCGCAAACGTGACAATGACTGTATGAACCTCGTGAATAATATAATAAATCGAATTAAACAGATTTATTAGAAACTTCTGCTGAAGTTTTATATTAAGCAATTAATTATTGTATTCACGTTTGTATCCAACGATGTCAACAAATCATCTCAAGTCCTATTGGAAAATTATACGTATAACTTCAGTACTTTTATTTGTAGCTTTGACGAAAGTCTGATGAAGAACCAATACGAGTTGTCACATGCCATTCTCAATGAATAAAAATTACCGGATCGACAGAGTTTTTTCCAAATGCAACTGTCCTTCAAGTCTGTCGCATTACAATGACAAATTGTTTCTTTAAAATTAAAACTGAACTCTGCTCTGTTTCTTTCTCATTCGTCGAACAGCCAACGACACCGCAAAGGTTAATATGTTCTTTCTTCTTATACGAAAAAAAGTGAATGCGAGGACGCGACAAAAATTTGTCATATGTAAGACTGAAATCTACACATGGGTTAAACAAACAAACTGCTTTGTTAATCCAGTCGTCTGTTTACGCTCTAAAAAACGAGAAAGAAAAGGGGATAGAGAGAGAGACAGAGAGAGATATGGGAAAAAACTCCCACGAGACTCCTCCTAGACGTCCAGAGTTAATTTGCAAGGTTCGTTCTCGCTAAGAGGAAGGAAACGAGAAAGAGAGAGAGAGAGAGAGAGAGAGAGAGAGCAAGAGAAAATTTTCGCTCTCTTCTCCGTATGAACGAATTACATTTCGCTCGAGAGAGCAAAAATTTCTCAGCGTTACGCGCGCTCGTGCGTCTCTCTCTTTCTCTCTCTCTCTCTCTCTCCATATATATGTGTGTGTATGTGTGTGTGCGTTTTCCTACTGTGCTCGCACGGGGCGTCATTCCTTAATGCATGCACGCGCGCGCGAATATGACGAAGCCGCCGCCGCCGCCGTGCCACTCCACATTTCGTGCAGAGCGCGCGCAAGTGGAGAAACGTTTAGGCTCCAGTGCCAGTTGACCTAAAATCCGGGAAGCTTAAGCAAATGCCGCCACTGCTGCCCTCGCTCCCTCTATATGTATATATACGATTTTGCACTCTGTGACTATGGCAAGGCTGGGCGACTCCGAAGCGCTGGAGCTGCTGGTAATGGCAGTTGCTGCTGCTGCCGCTGCTGGCCCCGCGCGTTTACGTATGCCGAGACCATTCATTTTAAACCAGCTTGTCCAAAAATTCCACTCCTTGTGACAAACTCGACTCTTATTGGTGCAGCTAACCTGCAACTGACATGGGCGGTTTCGCTTTTGTTTGTAAGAACGATGATTAAGGTGGATACCTACTCTGTTCCAATGCATGTGAGTAAATACTTATATGAATAATGTGTATAAGAGATACGACAGTTTCAAAATGATTTATTTACTTAGAGTAATGACATCACGAAAATACGGGGAAAGTAAATAAATCGTTATATGGACTTAGTACCCTCGTAGCAAATACCATATAATAGATAATAAATACAAAAGACTCAGGGCTTATATAGTCATAAAATCATAAATATACAAAACAAATTGAAATTATCAATTAGAAAGAGAGTTGTGGATTTCTTTTATAGTGTTTCAAGCGTCAAATAAATTGTTTGATAAATGCAAAACAATAAAAGAATAATGAATTCTTGTGTATAAAAGAAGCCTGCCGCAATTGTTTCCTTATAGTTAACTCTTTTGTCGACTTTCGCTTAAGGTCGCCAATAGTGATTCTCTACCACTCTTGTTATAAATACATTTTTAAGAGAATGCCAGGGACAAGCTAGCTTTTAATGTTAATTTTCCAATTTTGGTTTCATTACAATCTTCTTTCTACCGTCTAACTCGGCAAAAAATTTAATATGCAGGTCATAAAATCGTATAAAAGTGCGATGGAATAAAAAAGGAGTTAACAAATATAACTGCAAGCATTGTGCTCTCGAAAGGACTGGAATAATTAAAGAAAACCAGTTTTTTTTTAGTTGCTGCAGTGGAGTATGCGAGGACAAAAGTTTTTCGAGGAGTGCAGTTTTCAGTTTCACGAAATTTAATATTAAGGTTGAGTATCTTGACGTATTGTTGAATGGACAAAAAAGTCGTTCAGTCTATTACGTTTTTTGTTCTTTTTTATTCATTTTTTTCTCCTCCTACTCGATACAAATGTACAGCGATAGGATATGTGTATTTATAAAGAGAACGCATTGTTTTTAATGTTGGATTTTATCCTTGAGATCGTCAAGAAGAACTACACGTCGTCTGCAGAACCAGAACCAAAGTACACAATGAAAAAAAAATCCTAGAATGCCCTCTAAGACAATCGAGGTAGAGCATTATTCGTTAGTTTAAACGAGAGTCCTAAAAAGTAAGAGGTCTGCACATTACACAAGAATAAAACAACAATTATACGTAGTAAGTTAGTGTAAATCTTTTTAAGCTATTATTATCTTCTTAATTGCGTTAAGTATATTAACACTAGCGTGACCCATTACTATTAAGTCCTAAACAGTTTAAGAAGTTCATTATGCATAACACCTTGATGAAACATTGCCCACGAATATTGATTCTTATCCTAAACTATAAAGTTACTTGAATTATGAGATAAGATATATATTTTGGACAAAAAATATTAGTTCTCTAATTCTCAACTTTCTGTTATTGTTCTTCAAGATATAATATTCATCTTTAAAGTGAACAGCAAATTTTTTTTACTGATAGACCAACCTAGATCTCATATAATTTGACTGTCCAATATTTGTCTAAAAGAATTGGGAACGTTGAATAACTCATTAATCGGAACTTATTCGAAAAAGACACTTTTCCACGCTCATTCGGAGAAAAAGAGAGATAGAAAGAGAGAGAGAGAGAGAGAAAGAGAGAGAGAGAGAGAGAGAGAGGAAGAGGGATAGATTGAGAAGCCGGTTATCAAACTTCTATGCAAATCAAAAGTGGGGCTTAGGGGGCGCAAATTAACGCGCGCGACTGCGGCAGCTTGGAAACTTTTAGCGCGGGCGCTCGCAGTTTACGGTGAATTAGCAGTTCGCGCCATTTCCAATTAGAAGATAGCTTCGGCTTCCAGGGACTCAAAAAGACCAAGAGAGAAACGATGACCGCAGTGCGCTCCGCGCGCGACCGATCACACACGTGGGCCTCGAGCGCTTCTCTGTAATTCTAACCGCGCGCCGGGCTTCGACTCGCTCTTTATCAAGTTTTCGGGAACGGGAAACGAGATGGTGACCGTTACATATTTTATCGGATCCGCATAGACAAGCAGTTTTAGTTGAGAATTGTCTTTTTGCGCTTCGATACTTTGGATAGGATTGATGGTTAATATTGGGGAAATTCTTTTTGAGGAGACGAGAGTTGGATTTGAAGTTAAAGTAAATGTGGTGTATATAATAAACAGCCGTAGCAGTAGTAGTGGCAGTACCTACATTAGCTATAGTTTACTTATTGTCGGTTTGGCTCTAATATATAGGGTACAGCACTGGCTTTTAGAGTAATGAATTCCGTACTTTCTTTTAATCCTAAATTTTGACACTAACAGTACATTTCTATCACTACTTTTTTACAAAAAGTAATGCGAGATAACTTTTTACATTTTTAAGATTTTCAACACAGATCTTGTCAACCATTCCATGAATTTGTTTTATAATTTTTTGGAAAATCATAATAATTACAATTAAAAGTAATATAATAAATTGTTTTTAAACCTTACTGTAATGTGTTTCTTCACTTTCATTAAAAGCAATATTATCTGAAAAAATTTTACTTCACAAAAGATAAAATAAAAAAACTTTATGACAATTTTACTATCTAAAAAGTGAAAGAAAACAACGAGTAGATAAAATATGGTATATAAATATAACCCCTCATTTATTTTCGAAATGATGGCAGCTCATTAGCATTGCCTTAAATACTCAAAGCTCTTAAAATAATAATACAGAATCTTTATTAAGTTCTGTTGTCGAGAATCGGATTATCTAGAAATATTTTTACATTACTATGGTTTACAAATTTCCGAGAAAATAAATAATGAAGGGAATTTTCTTGCGAAGTTTTATTCGAAGAAATCGAGTATTTTTATTTCACATAAAACGTATATCTTACCAGTTTTCACGAATGCATAATAATTGAATCACGCCATGCAAAAAGATTCTAGAATCACCAGAAGTAACTGGCATTTTTACATTTTTTTTTATAAATTATCTATGTAATGAGCGCTGGTATCAGCCGAGTGATAGTTCGAAAGAATCAAAAAGAAAAATGTTCTTCCCACTGTGATGTTAACGAGCTAAATTTAATTTTTTGCCATCAAATTAGTTGCTGCGCGAAAGCCTTTTGCCGAAGGAGCGATCTACTTTTCGAATTTCAGCGCATTAAATAATTCACTCGCTCTGCGTGCTGGAGGTTGACTGGGTAATTTACCTCGCGTAGCAAGAAAAATTTTACTCTGCTGAAAAGGGCTAAAAGTTATATTGATAAAAAAAAACTGTGTTTCGCCGAATAAAACTGGGTCGATCGAGCTTAAGAAAAAGAAACTAATGTAACTAATTTAGGCAGTTAGAGCTCAAATTGGAACTCCCTTTTCTCACAATGCGCTTGCCTTTTACGTATAAACAAACAGTACTGGTCTAATCTAAACGTTTCCTCGATTCGAAGTCGAGAGCGCAAAACAATCTCGAACGCTAATTTAGGTATATTCCCGAAAAATTAGCTTAAACCATCGCTGAAACGAAGTTTCCTCGCGAACGTACTAATGCAACGAAGAGAGGTCCCAGGGATCTTGGTTGCGCGCAAAAACAAATTTCCCTCATTATGGCGGTGCGCCGACTGCGAGCGCGCGCGCGTAGCCATGTAATTGTGTTTCATCAGTGCCCGGATATGGAGGGAATGAGCAACAAGAACGGAGAAAAAAAAAGGGTCACCGATGGGGCGAAGTCCGGCATGAACGACCGAATGAGCGTAAAACCAGAGAGAGAGAGAGAGAGAGAGAGGGGGGA
>UELU01077240.1:0-11588 GCA_900490025.1 Megastigmus dorsalis | reverse complement strand
TCATGTAGGTAACAAAATTAACTTTCCGAAAACGTTTTCTCAAAGTTCCGACATTCCCTCCACCATCTAAATTGGTTTCAAGATGATTGCATAACAGAAAATTGGTAAACAATATAATCAAAAACAAAAAAAAAAAATTTTTTTTTCCGCTTATTTTACACTTAATCTTCATTTTTGAGAACTAAAAAATTATTTTTTTATATTTTGAATATCACCATTCGAAAGATGGATGAAAAATCTATACATTTCATTTATTCAAAAATTTTTTAGGCCCAAATTTACCCCATCTAGAGAACTCTAAAAAATTGGTGAAAAAAGTGTCCACTTGGACGTTAATGGGTTAATAGCAACGAGTACTGAGCCAGCCAAGTTCAAATATTACGCAAAATTATAAATATTATAAATATGAAAATTATAAAAGTTCTAGACATGTAGATATAACCGTAATTTTGAGTTTAGCTGTCAATGTGTAAACACGTCTTACTGATACGAATTAATAGAAAAAACGATAAATCAGATCGTCTTCCGCTAGCACTGGACGATTTATTGTAACGAACACTACGCCGCTCAAGTCCAAATATTCATTTTTATTGTAAATAGAAAAAGATAGCGAAAGAAAAAGCACGTTAGTCGGTACGCGCCCCTTTTTAAAAATAAAACACGATATTTTTTACACGGATTATTGAAAAATATTACAAAATCAAGAATAATCCTAATTATTATGAGTAGACTGAAAGTAGACCGAAAAAATACTCAAATGTCATTAAATGTAAAAGTATATATAGATATACCATTCTATGAGTGTATATAGCTTTACAAGTATATAAATATTTTCCCTTCCATTCAGGGTATGACTCTGACGTAAGTACTCTAAAATTACATAAAATCTCAGGCAATACTTACAATAGTTAAAATAACCTCGGTAGTTTGATAATTTTTACAGAATAATCGTAGCTTTTTTATTTTACGCTAAGAGACAAATTTTCTTTCAAAAGAGTGATAGATAACAAGTTGTAACCTGTCAACAAAGATGGTCAAAACTTTCGCATAAATATAATTTAAAGTAAAGTAATTCCTAGAATAGTTACATTAATATTGTATTCGTTTTTTAATTGAAGTTACAAATTTTAAAAATTGTAATTGAAAACGTTCAACTAAGCTAATGAAAATTTAAGATGCATGCATAAAAAGAGGTTAAATCAATTTTGAATACTCGGAATCCTTCTATCATTATAGTTGAAAAAGAATATCTTTCTCTCAGAAGTAAGTACTGAAAGCCCAGCAGGGAACTCGGGGCGAAACGCAATTTTCTAATTATATATTTTTACTTTTATTTTTCCGACATTTATATTTATAAACCTTTTTCTTTGTAATTTTTCCCGGAAATTTCCGGAAATTTTCGGAGATTTACTCTCCGAATATTTGTCAAGTTGAGGTTTGGAAATACTGTTTCTAATACAGTTCACCATCACGGGAAATATGAGCTTAAAAATTCTTTGGCTCGATAAGATCAACAGTCTTCTATCATTATACCGATTCTGGGTATCTCAGTATTATTTTTATTATAGAATTCAATCAAAAACTAAACGTACCTTTATACACATTCTCACTTAGAGCACACGTGCAGCCGCTGATAAAAATCTCTTCAAAATATCGTTCGCTGAAGAAGTTCTAACATAAACAAAACATACTTATATCGCGCTCTGTATCGTCTCTCTCATTTTTAACCACAAATTCAAAGGCATCTCAGCGCCCCGTAACCAACAAGGACACCCAAATTGCACGTCTAGTGGCTGTGGACACCTTCTTCTCCTCGGCTCTTCTCTCTTCCGAGACAAAGCAGAGAAAGGCATATACTCTATATAGGTATACGCACATTAGGGAGAGAGAAAGAGAGAAAGAGCGCATAGCATAGGTAGCGCGCGCACACCACAAGAGTATAGCAGAAATCAGCCGCGGGCTCTATCGGGGCGTCTGCTGTGAATAGGCGCGCGACGGTGCGCGCAGTCGCGCTAAACGCGCCGAGGCCGCCGCAGCAACCATCGTCGCTCTGTCTCCGTCGCGCTCTCGCGCTATATAACACCCGTGCAGCAGAGCCGAGGAAGAAGGAAGGAAGCAAAGGCGGCCAGGCGTGCGGGATCAGCTGGTTTCTGTCCCGCGGCGAGAAAGAGAGAGAGAGAGAGAGACTGTACCACCTCGCCACTACACACAACGACAAATCATGTTCTCGTTGCAAAGAAGTCTCCTGTAAGTACCAGACACTCTATTTGGCTTCAATGTCCGCTTCTCTCGTGCATCCTGCATCCCCGTTTTAATTGAGCTTCTTTTTATATTCCGAGAACGCGATTAGCTCTCCTCTTTCAAACGAAGGCGATATCGTGTTTTTACTCGCGGTATAATGGTCGCGACAAGTCTTCTCTGTTATTCCTAATAGGTAACGGCGGCAGATGAGATACGTTCGAGTGCACCTAGTGCAAACGCTTCCTCGGGTAGTCGAAGGAACAGCTGTAGCAGGTGCGCGAAGCATCTGTTCTCGCGTGCGCGACAGAGCTCGTGAGCGCGCTGTCTCGCTCCACGCAAGCCTATGGCCTTCATCCGTTCTCTGTCTCTCTCTCTCTCTCTCTCTCGCTATCTCACTCAATTCATCGCGGTCATGCTCCATTTAACTTTTTGTCTCTACCTCTCGTTACGTTTGGCATTATTAGAATCTCGCGTTTTTTAGCTCGAGTTTTTACTCTGCTATAAGCAAGCGGAATTGGAGTCGGGCTAGCCGCTCGTCGGAGCGCAACGCGAAAATAGAGGTTAAGCTGTTTGGCTCGACTCGCGCACGCTCTCCTTTTCTTTCACTATATCTCCCTTTTTCTCGAGCATCTCTCTCTTAAAAAAGAATGAGTATACCCCTGGTCAGTGGACGGGGAGATGCCAGTGCCAGTACGCATATTTGAGGAAAAACTCGATACTTAAAGAGAGAAAGAAGCGATGGTTTAGCTGCTATCTGTGTGTGAGTGTGCGCGTGTTTGTGGAGGGTAGCCGTGTTGAGGGTAGGTCGAGTGAGGTTAAAAGCTGGTTATATGGTTCAATCGATAAACGAGACACAGCAGAGTGAGAGCGAGAGAGAGAGAGAGAGAGAGAGAGAGAGAGCAGAGGGGTTCTGAAATAGGCTCGGCAACGCAAACCGTTCTCTCCTCTCTTTCCTATGATTCTACTTTACTTCCCTCCTGGATTTAGCTATATACGATAAAGCGCCCCGAGAATTCAACGAGTCACGCGAGTCGCGCGGAATGTTTTCTCATGCTGTAATGCTTGAGGGCGGTTTATTGGGTTTGTAAGGCTTCGCTCACGACTGTCAACCCATTCCTGTACAATCGCGTTGCCTTTTTCCATTTTTTACTGTTTGCACTAGATGGTTGCAGTATTTTAATGTTTCAAATTCAAGGTCGTTGCGATGTGCCGGAGGGCGTGCGTCTAAATGTTTTGGAAGTCGTTGAGAATTAAGATTTAAAATAGCTCAGCTATGCAAGGCTGTGTTATGTCAATAAACTATAAACTAAATACTTATGCGCTAGGTTGAACAATTTAAGTGGATAATGACAGAAACTTGAAAAGATTGATCCATTATTGGTAGATTATGATTGACGAATACTTTTAAAATTTTGGGTTTGTGGAATCATGTTTAAATTATTAATAATGAGTAAAACGTTATTATTGTTTATAAGAATCGTAGTGGGTTTACAGATCCGTACTGGGAATCGTAGTGTGTTTACAGAACCGTACTGGGCCTAAAATGTAGTTATTATTCACTGCACTAAATGCAAGAGATTAAATATTACAGCTCAAAGTCGAAATTTCAACGAAAATATTCTATTTATATCGCTTTTTTTAAATAAAAACTAAAGTCCCCGTCAAACATTTAAACTTACTTTTACTTACGTACGCTCAGATAAAATAAACCTTTTTATTTTTGAAAAGTAGCGATCATCAAAGTTGACAGCGTGCGCATAACTCCAAATAAGATTATGAAAATGGTTAGAGCTTAAAATAATGCTACAACTGATCTCAATACAAAATTTAATAATCAAAAGTATTAAGATTCGTTTACTTTATATAGCATAGTAATTTTACTTTACCAAATAAAACATTCATTAAGTTGTAGCAAAATTCATTTATACTTGATTATTCAGTGTAATTACTTATTATTAAATTTGATGAATGTATAATTGGAACAGTCGGTGTCGGTATATAAATTATTTTTAGTAACCTTAATAAGCGTGATCGCTTATTTAAAAGAAATAAACTCAATCAGTTATAGACATCAACTTTTTAAAAACAATTATTTAAAAACAAATTTCGAATCTCCGTTTTGATGAATGACGGTTTGCAATTTAATATGAATTTATCAAAAATTCTGCAAATCCTATGTGAACATATTTCCTATATGCGATGATACATTGTGAGATTAACTTCACGTGACCAGTTTTTGCAGCCTATGCTCGCATGCCGGTATAGGGATGGCTTTCAGCAAATAAACTGATATATTTGAACACATCTAAAAATGTGTCATCGCTTAATGTTTTTCGGAGTATAAATCGATTGAAAAGGCTTATTAATTTTTTTAGCGAACACGTATTTATATATATGCTATAGATCGATATGCTTTAGTAACCACGTGAAGTTTCGTATACTTAAATTAAATTGATTCTCTCGTACTAGAATAAAAACGCGAAAAGTCAACATTATTAGCGATGAAAGATAAAAGCTTCCGCGATAAAGTAAGAAAATCAATGTCAGATGCCGCGACGTAGGCACTCGTACTCGTGGATTGCGCGTACGTAGGCTCAAAATGTAAAATTATTTACGTTTAGTATATTGTTAATATAATGTGCTGTAAAACATTTTCTAAATATTTTACTGTGATAATCATGAGATTTGCAATCAAAATTTAGATGCATATTATATATAAGAATATTTAATAGAGTATTAGAGTTTATGTTACATTATATTAAATTTTGTTATAACTATAATAATTTTGCTACAATGACAACAATAATTAATACATTATGTAAGAAATATAAACTGAAACTAAAATTTATAGTCAAATAATTATCTTTTATTTTATTTCTATAGTCCTACAACTTTTCATTAATGTAATCAGTAATATTTGCATGTGGATCATTTGTTTTTAGTATTTTTATTTCGATAATAGAATTCCATTTAAATGAAATAAATAATATTTACGAAGCAATGGCGCAGTCGGTATAGGTGCGAGGGTTCTCATAGTCACAGGTTCGATCCCCATATCCACCGGAGATTTTTTTCATCAACAATAAATTTCTTTAAAATTATAAATGTATGTAAATTAAGGAGGTTCATCAGGTATAGAATCAACGACCGGATTTTGATGAAATTATAAATACAAGTTTATTATTGTATATTAAACAACGTGTTAAATTTTTAAGTTATTCAGTACCCTTACTAATGGGATATTATTAAAATAAATTTTTGCAATTTAACATTCAATCTTATGTAGAGTTGCATTATTCTAGGCTTTTAACTTGAACTGTATAGTTATTAACGAACGATTTACAGAAAAACTTTTACACGGCATAAAAGAATATTTCGCGAATATTTTGAGACCTTTTGCAACTCGCTAGCTTAACTATAAAACTTATATTTTATATGTTTTTTTGTATAAAATAGCTAAGCTTGAGCAGAATAACCTCCATTATTTAAGATAGCGGCAACTTCGTATTTTTTTATACAGCGCACATTGTTTGAAATTAATACATACAATATTTAACTTAATTGTCTGATAAAATAACGTTAATCGAAAATGTTAAATATGTTAGTAAATAGAAAGTCAGCTGTTACAACTTGTTTTTGACTTCCTATACGTATACCTGATGAACCTCCTTAAGCATACTTGTTTTTGTGATCTTGTAAATGAAAATAAATATATAAAAAAGAAAATATACATCCTTATAATCACTTGTTACTTTGTATATTTAAATAAATATATATATATAATAAATAACAAAAATTATAATTTTTTCATAAGCGGCGTGTGCGGTTGACTATATGTAGATTCAGAAAAATTGCTATGTTGACATAGCAAAACAGCATAAAGTGATATTATCTCTCGACTACAACGAAACATAGCAAACATTAGAATTTAACATTGTAAACATTACAAGAGCATTTTTCTCCGTGTGTGATTTAATTCTTTTAATATATCAATGATTTGCTACATATTAAATGAGTTTGAAGGTACCTAATATCGTTTTAATATTAAATTTTATTCACGTCTTTTATCCATATCCGTTATGAATATGGCAAAAAGTAAACGAACGTACAGCGTTGCAAGTCTCGAACTCAAGACATACGTTATTCTACTGATAAATTAACTATTCCTTTAAATAGCTAGTAATCAGTTTTAACTAGCGATTTCACATAATAAAGCTATTTTTAGAATGTCATTTCATTATTTTTTAATAGAAAGCGTACATTTCTTGCAAATATCACGTCGACCATCGAATAAACACATCTACTTCATAACACAAAAGGCTTTCAAAAAACGTGACCGATATAAAAATAAATAAAATTTTAACATTACAATTATGTAATTGATTTTCACGACGATTGCAGAACAACAATACAAGTTTCATTTACCTCAACAACAGCTACAAAACAGCCACTACACTTTTTGCAAAACAATCCACAGCATTATTGAAGCCAATAGGAGTCACAAGTTCTCATGTGAGAAAAGTCTACTCCACATTTATCCGGAGCAGCGAGACCGAGAGTATGTAGATGTGCGTGTGTGCGTGTGTGCGTGGCTGTTGGTAACGAGATATTTTCGGCCTGGTTTGACGGCCTTTGCCGCGGCCAAAAAGACGCCGTTTTATTTCGGGGTATACATATTCCACATTTTCCCAACTTCCCGCTCGGGAGCGTCCCGGAGCACGAGAACACAAAAGGGGAAGGGGATGTGACCTACACGTTGTTGAGACGTTTTTAAAATTTAGAGCTTTTGGCTTATTACGTGTATCTCGAGGAAATTCATAAGCGTTATGTAATGCATAGAAGATTATTGGAAGGTGCAAGATTAAATGAGACGATTTCTAACGAGTATTATTTAGGAAGCAAATTGCGGAATTTGTTGTGACAAATGAAATGAAAGACGAGACGATGAGTGATACGATTACGAAGGATGAATAGAGATGAAGATAGACGCAGTTTAAAAACGAAACCGGCGAAATTCCGTGAACGCGAAAAGAGAATTTTTCAGGTCACTCCTATATATTTCACCTAACATGCGTTAGGTGAAATATATTATTGCTCCCGACCAAAAGAAAAGAAAGAAGCGAACATTGTTGCCTGCCAAGTGGGTGGAGAAATCTGAATTAAGTGATCCCTCAGCTTTACCGCTCCTTTAGCGCGCGCGCAAAAAAAAAGGAAGCGAGACCTTGATTGTATACGAAATTACCGAGAACGCGGCTATCTCGACATTTCGAGAAAGGAGTAATGCGTTATATGTATATACGTGCAGTGCGACCGAGAAACGTGAAACGCGATGAGATAGTCGACGAGGATTAACACGATATGTATAGTGGTGGTGGTGAAGAGAGGAGAGGAGTTCTCTCGAGTGCGCGCGCGATATGCCGGTTTGATCTAGCGTGAATGGAACAGCTGTTCGGCGCTGAGTCAAGTGCTATGCGTCACGAGCTCGTGGTTTACCCCATACCTTTCCTCTCTCTCTCTCTCCCTCTCTCTCTCTCTCTCTCTTTCTCTCTCAGCGTGCGATTGATAAATGAAAATACAGTGCATTTTTTATTTTTATAATTTCTTCATCGCTTTATTTTAAAATGCGTTCCTTTTTTACTGTGGTTTTGTTTGTTAGTTTTTTTAGCGAAAATTCAAAGAAAAGCTATCGTGCTATTGATTGATACGTAAAAAAGTGTAAATAGCAAAATGTATTTTAATTTTTTTTTTCTTAAAAAAAAATTAAATTTTTTGCATGTTGGCAAAGTTAATTTATCAACGTACAAAAAATTTACGTAAATAGGATATCTTTTTTTTCAATTGGAATTACTGGAATCAGATGGTGAACTCTCAAAACTTTGCATTTTTAGCTGATTTTAAAACTAAGTATAGATATATTATATTATGCATATTTAATGTTAGATAAGCAAAGTATATATATCAAGAGTAAATCTTTAGCTTTCATATCTTATGCGTTATCCAAATGTTTACATGGTTTTTGATATGAAGATATCTTATGATACATCCTTGTAAAATTAATACCGATTGTGTGATAAGCAAATTGCAGGCTCCTTTTGAACATGCGATTTTTACTTTATTTTATAACCTTTCGAATAACCTTTTCAGTTCAGAATAATTTAAGAGAAAGTGTACATTAAAAACAATAAGAAATAACTGATTCAATTTCCATAGAAAGTTGTTTTTACATTTTTGTATTTACTTGTCCTTTTTGTCAATTTTCCTGAAATTCCATTCGTATTAAAAAATAAGTTTAATATTTGTAATTTGATTACTAACGAATGTACAACGCGCTATTTATATTTTCTTCACTGAATTCCGCTTCCTTGTCACACAAAATAATGTCTCATGAAAAATGCATGCAAAGTTACAGCTCCATCAAGTGCCGCATATTTCAAGTCCATAAAGCTTGAAATATTCAATTATATTCAATAAGACGTATTCGAGCTTTACGTATCTTTCATGAGTCATTTTCTATATTTATGCTAGTGTTTAAAAAACTTCCAGAGTCGTGTCAACAATTATACCCTTTCTTAAGAGGACGTATATTTGGAAAGATTCCTACCTTACTGGTTCTTGCATCTCGGTAATGATATAAACATTGCGTAGTTCCCTCGGTAGTTCCACTTTCATGAAATTCCATCCGCAATTCAAAGAGATTTTTGACGTCGGAAATTTCGGAAATATAAATGGCTATGAATTACAAACCAAATTTTCGACGACAAAAATCTCTCTGTATTTTGGGTGGAATATCATGGAACTTGAACTACATAATGTTTGCATCATTATCGAAGTATTAACAGAGTTTTTTACAAAAACTAATCTCTATACCTTTATATATTTCACTAAACGCAAGAACCAGTAAAGTAGGAGTCTTTCTGACCATATCACATTCTCTTAAATTTAAAACAACCTACACACTGCTCAAAACTTTTTCATTCTGTTTCGTGACCGTATACAACAATATATGTATAATCCGTTAACTTCGTCGTTATAAATTGTCACAGACTTTACGTCAAAATTTAATTTAAAAAAAAAACAAAAAAAAATAACATCAATCCACAACATCGAGAACGCAAACAAAAACCCATTTTTCGAAGCGAATGCAAACAATAAATTTATCAATAATACATTCAAAATTTAACTAGCGACGTCGCTTATGCAAACAAATTGGTTCTCGCACGAGGGTCAGAGCGCAGAGAGAGAGAGAGAGAGAGAGAGAGAGAGAGAGAGAGAGAGAGACAGTCAGACCAAGCAAATGTTCCCGATCGACCAGGTTTACATAATATCCAATCGCTTTGACCAAAACTCCACTATCCCCTCAACAAAGTTTCTCAGCTCGCATCAGTCTATTAACATCCTCCGCTTAAAAAACAATATATAGGTACATTCTGTTTACACACCATGAAGTTACAAATAGCACCACGACAGCATAACCTATTACGCGATTTAATGCGACATTATGCGTAAGTATTCTATATATTTATCGGGCAGCAGCGGCAGCTGTAGCAGGGCGGCGTTAAATTTAAAAACCATCTGCGCTCGTTCTCTCTCTCTCTCTCTCTCTCTCTCGCTCAGAGGGTCTTAATCGTTTTTCGATTCGTATACGTCAGCGCTTTTTGGCAGGCTTGGCGTAGTAGGTATATACACACGGCACTCTTTATTTCGTTTTTTTGTCCTTTCGCGCCCGCCAAATTACTAGTTCTATATACACTTTTTTGCTTTATTGTTCTCTCTTTCGGCTTATCGCTCGTATAATACCTCTCGTTCTGTCTCTCTTTCTCTCGTTCTCTCTCTCTCTCTCTCTCTCTCTCTCTCTCTGTGAGTGCGTATACAGCGTCGCGTGCCCGAGCTGCTCTTGTCGGCGCGGCCTCGCGTGCACACGTGCTTTAACACGCTCCACTGCCCTTTCACGATTATTGTCACGCCCCCCCCCCCTCTCTCTCTCTCTCTCTCTCTCTCTACTCCTTTTATCTCTACGAACACACGACTACATAAGACACGATTTTGCGAACCTCGAGCTCTGTACGCTTACCGAAAGCCCGGCTTAATTAGTGTCCCTGTTCCTTTAATCAAGCTCCCCTGTTGCTTTTCTGATTTGCCATTTTTTTTCTTTTTTTCTCTCTGGAATGATGTTATGAGGGCACGCGTTCCACTTTGTAGTTGTATAGCGATGTTTTCAATTACGCAGATTTGGGACGTGGCTAACAAATTGATTAAACGAATTACCGGGATGTCCAATGTATATGCGTAAGTAGATGAGCGTGGAGTATGGCAAGTCGCGTCTCACCATAGTCA
This sequence comes from Megastigmus dorsalis, assembly GCA_900490025.1. Lineage (NCBI taxonomy): Eukaryota > Metazoa > Arthropoda > Insecta > Hymenoptera > Megastigmidae > Megastigmus > Megastigmus dorsalis. The sequence continues at coordinate 1,013 of UELU01077240.1, read as the reverse complement.
CTATCGATCTACTTGCTTATGCATAAATGAAACACGGGCTTGTGCTTGATATTACTTGGCCAAATATTGTAATTAAATATCCTTGATACGCTCGAAAAATGGGTTACATTGTTCTCTCACGGATTTTCAAACTCAAACTACACGTGTGCATATAAGTATGGATAATACATCGTTGTCGCTTGCTCGATTATATTTTTTATGATAACATGTGATCGTTTGTAACTGAATTTACAGTTTCGAATTTAATACGGCTTCGACGTATACAACGAAATTTTAGACGGATCACGTCGGGTAGCGGATATCTAATGACAATTTATTTGATAAGCGATATAAAATACAGTATCGCGTATACAATTGAAATAACTCCAAATCAAAATTCCGAAATTATTCAGTAGTACTATACGTTCTAGAAGCAGTAGTATTTTGTTAATTAACTGACGAAAATCGATTGAAAATCTAAAATTCAATATCTTAGCGAAACTTTTTTCAGTTATTTTGGTCATTAGGTTTCTATAGATATCTCGACGGGAATTGGCTGCAATTTCTGATTTAAGGGGACGTCGGAGTCGCCTGTTTTACCGGCATTAAGTTTTTCAAACTTTTCTACTTAAAAAATCAACCAATTCATTTGAAACTTGAAGAGATGATAGAAAGATCACAAATAAAGCGCGCTCAGCCCAGACATTTTCCAAAAATCAAGTAATACGGAAGCTAGAGAAGAAAATATCTAATTTTTACTAATTTCAATTTAATCCATGAGATGGCGTGATTCTAACTTGGCAATTACGTTTCAAACAGAAAATATTACATTTATGTAATTTATCGGTAATCCCAGGGCTGAGCGCGCTTCATTTATGATCATTCTATCATCTCCTAAAATTTCGAATCAATTAGATAATTTGTTAAAGAGAAAACTTTGAAAAACCTTGTGGGTATTTTGATGTAGTAAGGGCGGGAAATTTAAATTTTTAGTGACTCCGACGTCCCCTTAAGGTAGCTCTATGGGTACTCTC
>UELU01077232.1:11572-110850 GCA_900490025.1 Megastigmus dorsalis | reverse complement strand
TGTACAGCCGACGCGGTCCTTGACTCCCCGAGTCTTATATATATACCTCCGAGCCTCGACGTCGGGAATAATTAAAAGCGAAGGACGATCACGCGCGCCACCTCTCTCTCTCTCTCTCTCTCTCTCTCTCTCTCTGTCTTTTTGTCTGTGTGTCTGACTTTTTACTTTTCTTTCTGTACCGACTAGATATATATATCTTGCTAGTTCGTCGCTCTTTCTCTCTCTCTCCTCTCTCTCTCTCTGTGTGTCTAGGTCTACATGCTTTTTACGCGCGACGGAAATGTTTCGCGCGCGCTGCAGAGTTTTGAAAGTTTCTGCGCGTGGACGATCATTCGAAAGTAGCGCACGACACACGCCGACAATGTATTATATATATATATATATAAGTTTTATGGCCGAGCGTTGCGTAATTTTTGGATAAAAAAAAGGTTTTTGAGTTGACGAGGCCGGTTTTATCGTAATGAAAAACACTATTTATTTGATTTATATAGGCTTTTCCAATTTCTATTTTAAAAGCTATTCTGGAACAATCAGGAGTCACAGTGGAATTGAAAAAAAAAAGAAAGAAGCACGAATGTGTATACAAACACTTTTGATCGAAAACAAAAAAAAACAAGTAGCATAATATACGCGTAAAACAGTTTTTATATCCTAATGAGGCAATCTTTATTCAATCGGCGATCGAGAAAGTCGAGATAAAACCCGAGAGAAATAAATCTTGCGCAACAATTAAAATCGCCTTTCTTGCCAGCTCGGATCGCGCGTCGAGATTTTTTTTTCCCCCGACACGGCAATTGTCAACTTGTGTACAAATACAAACCAGTATCTCCGGTATCTCCGTCGATCTCTTATCGCTCCTCTCTCTCTCTCGCTCTTTAACTCACCGCTCCCCAATATCGCGTATATATCCTTGGTATCTCCTTATCAGTCGGTCTCTCGACATATCCACGCGCGGCTCGCGCTTCTCATCCCCACCTACGCACACGCGCACACAACGTATTACGTGTATGTACCTGCAGCCACATCCCAATCGGGCGCGAAGCGATGAGGTAATTTCAATTGATATCCGAGAGACGTGACGAGACGAGGCAATCGATCGGGTATATTGACCTGCCTATATATATATACATATCCGTCTCCCTTTATTGCACGGCGAGAGCGTTTATTCCGCGTGCGAGCGCAAGGTGTGTGCGTCTATATATATATAAGCGCGTGTGTATAGGCGACACGGACTACCGGCCCGCGTAATTAGCCGAGTCCTTATGGCTTTTCTCGTTAAGGCGCCCAAGAGAGCGCGAGTAATAAAACTCATATATATATGTACTTCCGTAGGTACCCGGCTCATACGGACCGGTTGAAGCTCTTGCACGGACGAGAGTCGACGGGTTTTTCGATTTATCGATCCCCCCATTGATTTTCGATGCGGCGATGGCTCCTTTCTTCGTCCTTTTTTTGTTGTGTCGGGAGGGAGGGAACGGGACAGGAGACAGGATCTGCGGATAAAGTTGCGCGTGTGTGAGCGATGAGGTAATATAGTGCGATATGCTTCTGTGATCGCATTGTTGTATTTCTTTTAGATTACGTTTACTGTTTCGCGACGGGTATATATATAGAAAGGCAAAGTGTTAAAGAATATGCAAAAGGAGAAATAAGCGAGATTTTAAGATGTACAAATGTGTTTCATTGTGTCATCGGTATTTTTAAAAATCCTGTCTGTTTACCAGTCAAACAATATCTGAATACCGTGAAATTCCAGAAGCTGATGATACTCGACGAGCGCAGTACTGAGTCACGAGCTAAAGGAAACTTTTATCCTTACGAATAATAATATCTAATTAAAGATTTTCTATATATACAAATCACATCCTTATCGGACACTTTAAGAACCCTTTTCTAAAAACACATATATAATCAAGCCTAATGAGGGCATTTAAAGTGAATTCAAAACATGTTGAATATCAAAGATCCAGATTGACAAAAGGAATAAAGCGAAACTGTCGCCGTATTAGCAGAACGTTTTCCGCGATCCCGTCGCATCTTCACTACCGAAGCAACCGAAGATGCGATAGCGCGCAGGCGGTTCGCTCATAAATATTCACATTCCGCACTCGTTAGCGATATAAGTAGGCGCGGGACTTTCTCTTAATTTCCTACTCCGGGGCTCCGACTGCGTGGCATAAATCCCAACGAGTGCACTGTAAGCTGCTTTCAAGTGCAATAACGCGACTCGGTGTACCCTGTCTTTTATTCTTCCTCTTATACAGAAGCTGCGAACTAAGGAGAGTTGGACATTTAACCGAAAACGCCGGAATAGCGAAACCTTTTTCTTCTTCACGCGTTAATTTATTAAAATTCAATTTTATCGGCGTACGAAATGAACGTTTTGCCTGGATTTACATAACTCGATGAGAAAACATTAGGAAAAATATCAAATTAACATAAATCGAATTGGAATAACTGTTACACTATCTTCGTCGCTGTTGAACGACCGATCATTAATATTTAACACGGTATACGCGCACTCATCGCATAGGTTTCCAAAAAACAAAAAAACTCGCCGTGCTCACCAAAACTCGGAGCTCGTAAATATGACTCCGAGCAAAAAAAGCGCAGTCGATTCGGTCTCGCAACTCATAAAGCCCCTTATATATACCTCCGAGTCGTGTTCCTTTCACGCGTCCACAAAGCCTCGGCTCTCCTTGCCCGCACCGTCAAAAGCATCGCAGCCCAGCCGTCGCACTGGCAAAAAATGTGCATCTCATACAAGAGCCCGTATATATATACACGCAAGCCGCAGCGGCGGTAATACGGCAGGTCTCGCATAGCCGAAACTAAAAAGGATCACACGCGCGGCACCGGCGACGCGGCCCATCAACGGGAGCCATTAACCTCGCGATCCTTCAAAGTTTTTTGACCCCTCTCGCATGACTGTATACACACATATATATCTATATACAGACGGGTGTATACCGCGGGCAAGGATTCGCGGGTTGCGCATCGCGAGTCGAATGCATAATGTAATCCCAGGGCATTGCGCGCGCGCGCTCAAGAGAGAGAGAGACGATATAACGGAGCTCGCGCGAGTTCTCCTATATATACTATACTGCATCGCGCTCCGATGGAGAGCATCGGCGCATCCATCGTGTATACACCGGCGATGTATATATAGAGCTGATAGGCGGTGAGGAATTCCGCTGCCACACTGGGAGGCATTAAAAGCTACGCCGAACGAAATTGTTTGCAGCGAATGGAACACGGGCCGCGCGCTCGATCGGAGAAGCTAAAGATATACGCAGCCGCGCGCACGTGCATATGAGGGCAACGGGATTATTGCGCCATATCTCGAGAATTGCGACTACCGATATACATCCATCCACGTGAAATGAAAGCTCACCGCTCGATGCTTTACGTGTGCTCGTGTACATACTGCAATAGCCGCGGGACAATATCGACAGGTTTTTTTACGTGGATGCAGGCCCCGTTGTTCGCTCTCCCGTTCGTAAGCGTGCGTTACAGGGGCATTTTTGTAATCTCTACGTGTATAGGTTTTATTCGATTTGATGGAGGTGGATAATCGTGGGACTGAAGCTTCCGTTGCGCACCGTTCCTACAAATTGCTGTTATCGCTCGGGTTGTAAAGCGCCGATTTTATGGAGGTCGGATGAGACTGACGGGAATTCATACTATATACGTATTCTTCCACGTGGAGAAAGTATCTCGCTTTGTATTGTACGCGTTAGGTATATATGTAGAAAAAGGCTGTTATGAAGGAGCAGGACGTTCTCTTCGTGTGTGTATATATATACGATTTGCCGATTGTTAAAAGCTAATTAAGTGTGGAAGGTCGGGGTAGCGAGCCGAATTTACGGCCTCCCGACGATAAATCTACAACCAATCGAGAGCCGCTAATACTTTATCTATATTCTATTAAGCAGCTGAGAGTATATAATCGATATGGCGAAAGGGAAAAAAATATGCCTGTGGTATAATCAAACGACAATGTATTATGTATATTGCTTGCTCGTAACGACGTACAGCCAATAGTGCAATCCTGGTTTATTACCTAATTTGGAAAATTAATATCCAGCATGTAATGGCTGCAACAGTTAGGTGTGTTAAAATTAACAGTATAATTTCCTATTACTCAATGCAAGGGTAAGCATCGGAACCTTTCAATCGACTGCATCCAATTAAGGGTAATCTCTAATGCGCCGCGATGAAATGTCGATTTACTCTGGTACATTTAGTTCTGGCGTGCGCGCGAACCTCGTACAACAAACAAAAAAAGCATAAATAAACGTGTGCGGGATTGATGCAACGTAACGATAACCCAAAAGAAAGATCTCATCGGTAACACCGCAGCGTAACACACTCGATTACCGCGGGCTCTTACTCGAAATCTCGGTGCAAATTAGCCAAGGATCGCGAACGATAAATCATCGCAGCGCTTCTAGGAGCCGTGCAAACGCGACCTTGTCGACCAAAAAAAAAAAAAGAAGGAAGAGCGAACAAAAAAAGAGTCGTAGAATCGCCCGAGCGTGACATCATCGCTCTCGGACTCTTTGAAAAAGCGAATGATCTAACGATCGTCTCGCCGCTTCGTTGTATGTATAGATATAGGTGGATAACGCACTTTCGATTTGGCGAAGGATCGTCGGGAACACAACGATGATGCTACGGTACGTGGAACTATGCAGCGGCACCAATTTCGTCGCTCTATGGTACTTTCACGATTTCCTTAAAAAGTCGCGCACGACGCGTAGGCGACACATGTTACAATCGTGGAGGAAAAGAAATCTCGAGAGAGTGTGCGATAGGATTGTTTTTTTTTTTGGTTGAGGGAGGATACGCTCATCTCTCTCGGCCAGAAAAAAAGGTATATTACGACTCGTTGGGGGCAAGGATCGGTCGGGTAGCCGAGTTTATTGCCGCGAGGAAGTGATTCACGTCTGGCCCCCGGGGCTCGTGTTCGAAAAGCTCCGAGTAGAGGATAAATAACGAGCTCTCGCTTTAAATGCTCGCCCTCTCTAATTAAATGTATGGGGAAAGGTGGTTACCATACGATGAATCAACGTATGGGATGTTTAACAAACCTGCGTATCAGTCGAATAGTTTGATTAGTCTCAACTGGATCTAAACATCTCTAATGAACCCTTTTAGTCTGATAAAATAGAGTGTGATATACGACACGAGAAAACTTGTAAATCTCGTTGAGCTATGGACAGGCAATATATCGCAAGAGAATATGAAAATTAATAATTATAAATTTCAAAAATGGATACCATCCATCTTTTTCACAATCGATTTAAAAAATATCGCGAATTGAGATTGCGTCCGACTGCTACTACATTACCACGTTCATACACAGGCGTCAAATTTCTTTTGTCCGTCGCACTCGTTCGAGTGTCGCATAGACACATGCGCTATTACTGCACGCGCGCGGCTCGTAAAAAAAACGCGCGCGAACATATAGACGCGCGGCGGTTGCATATTATTCAGTGCGCGTGTAAGCGCGCGACTACAAGTAGTCGGAGGTGGTGGAGGAGGCCACATACTACAGTATTTAAAGTTGTGACACGTATTATGCTAATGGTTTTTGTGAAGAAAAAAAAAAGAGAGAGAATAAGAAAAACGCTAAAATCGTGTCATGGGGATCTTTGCCGAGTATGGACGATGCGCTACGAGATGTGCAGCGACACGCCTATGACGTTGTATTAGATATAGTTATATACGGACGCGTGAAAAATCAATTTTCCTTTTGCCGCGATAGCTACTCACTTGGGTTAAATCACTGTTTAACAAGGGCCGCGTTCCGTTTGATGACTGCGACCTTGACTATAAGCCATTATTCGATTAGTGATCAGACGCTCCCGTGTGCCTCTCTCGTTAAAACAATATACCATCATCGCGTGTCTTATGCAAACAACTGTTCGTCATATTATTTCTCTATCGATCGGGCATATCAATCGCTATTCCCTCTCGACTCTCGGAATCACAGTTATTATTACGTAGCTATATATGCATGACGTTCGAAAGCTCGAAAAAAAACTGGTTATGCCCCGATGTGTCACACACCGCGATATATTAAATTGTCGATTACGCTATACAGTTGGCCGCTCGAAAAAGCCCAACTAACTCTCCGTTTTTAGCCTTGGAGGGAAATTAAGTCATCGCCACAGCGGCGGAAATAAAAGCAAAAATCCACGTGTTATATACGAGTTCTCTCAACTCCTCCATGTAAGTGCACGGCTGCACGCGCGAGAGACACGAGATGAATTCCCTCTCCCCGGCGAAATATGCAATAATTGGCCTTAAACTCGTTCGCAAGGCAAAAATAACATCGCGAATTATCGCCTATACACACACATATATATGTAGTTTTGTATAGATATTGTGCAATTATTCGGGAATCCCGTTTCTTCTGCACAGCCCGATATTTGCATTTGGCATTGCCGCGCGCCAATTAAAGGCGTTCACGCGAAGGCGGTGAGATGAGCCGAGGTCTTCCTTCTTATTGTGAAGAAGCTATATACTCGAGCGTACATATGTATTCGAATCCCACGTGTTACATAAATTTGCCAGGAGCTCAATTGAGTTTTGCGCTCCTGCATACGTATATAGCATTTAGATATTGATCCGTCGTACCACCGAGATATGCAATTGGGTTACCAGTTGCTTAATTACAGACTGCGCGGCAATCGGCTTTGTCACCTTGCGACCCGCGTTCGAAAAGTATCATCTGTTACCGATAGACCTAAAAAGAACATCTACATTCAGTCGCTGGCATCGATGACATATTAAGTATCGAAAATAAATGTATCGACGTATCCTTGGTAATTTATGCTTTTTCCTTATACAATTTCATTTCACTCGAATGCTTACCAACTATCAACGCTAGAAAAAAAAATGAATTATTTAACGAATTTACCATAATAGCATAATAATCCAATTCATTATTCTGCTGTACCTATAACGATATAGTACACAAGTACCAAATGAGCGATAAACGTTCAACCATTTATAAAAATGATTTATAAACGATGAAAATATCGACCTCTGTACAAAAATAGACAATTCGCGCGACAACGAAACATTCAAATGCCACATTATAGTCAACGATGAACTGTCGCAACGGTATAGTAACGTAACGGCGTTCACACCCTTCGCCAAGTCAAATAACAGACTTTTCGCCAAACTAGCCTCGGCGCTACTGCACGCGCGGCAAAACTCAACTATAATACACACCCGTGAGCGACAGCTGGAGCGAAACGAGAAGCAGAAAAAAAAAAAAACTCTCCTCAGCTCGTATGTGTGGCGCGGCAGCATTTTAGCGCCGAGAGTCGTCTATTAAAAATGCAAAATTGCAGCCTTAAACGGTATACGGGGTTGGAGAGATCCGCTCGCACTCGTTAAACTGCGGGACTCTCGCACCACGTGCACACACCTACGCATTATCGCGGTAGCCAAGTCTCCCGGCCAAAGGGAATAATTGATGGAGATCAGAGTAATACCCGGTCTTTCGACTCTCTCTCTCTTGCAAAAAAGAGAAAGAAATCCCCTCTGAAAAAGGAGCAAAACGGTGGCGCGTTGTCGAATCGAATATACATGTGCGTAGTGAGACAAGACAAAACGTACGTCCGAAGCTGCGGTATAGAAGCGGTGCGCAGGCGCGCGTGTCGAGCAGCAGGCGAGTATTGCGTCCGGTCCCTATCCCTCGCGCAGGGCCTAAGAAATCCCATTTCTCTCTCTCTCTCTCTCTCTCTCTCTCTCTCTCTCTCTCTCTCTCTCTCTGTCTTATATGCACGGAGTCGGTCTCTGCATCCGACCTTGAATCGTCCCGGCGCAGGTATATAGAAACGCGGGGCCCCTGAGCTGCTCTAGGGTAATTATGGGTTCTGAAGCGCTCTCCGACCGGCTCCGATTATTACGCTCGCCCCGGAGTTCCTTTATTCCTCCTTTCTTTCTCTATGCTCTCGTGGCTTCTGTTGCGTCTGGCGCACTGTATAACTATATATAGGTAGAGAAGTCGATGGTGTTGTTGTGGGCTGTGTGGCTCCCGGGTATATATAGCGACCTTAATTATCACCGAGGCGCGCGCTCGATTCCGAATGTCCTGGCGCTGCTGTGTTGTTCCTGACGAGCCGCAACCTTTACGGCCTAAAGCTATGTTCAACGACAGTCTTTCCGAGGAGCTTCTGTACGCGCTGATCTAGTAATTTGCGCATTGTTTCTCGAGCTAATTCGTCTACGGCTGGTTTGTAGCGATATATATATATATATATATATGTCTATATACGCGGAACGTACAAGGTTGTTTTTAAGGAGTTTTAAATGTTTACGGTAAGACGCGCGCAAAAAAAAGCTATATGCACGTGTATATATACATATAAATGGCGATTGGCAAACGTGTGTCGGCCGCGTGATGCAGGATCGCGCGGTGTGCCCTTTTTTTCCTTAGCGCCGCGCGCGAGTGCATTTTTGCATTCGATCCGCTATGCACTGGCCGTATATATGTATCGCTATAGCCGATTAACGAGCTTTCGACAAATTACGTGCGAAACCGATCGCTACTCTCTCTCTCTCTCTCTCTCTCTTTCCACGCGCGACTGCATCGCTCGCGATAGCGTACTAAAATCATTAATGGACTGTGATCGAATTTATTATAGCTGCTTAGAATGCGCTTTGGAGCGAATTGAATTGCCAAAACGTATAATTGATATTGAGCAACGCTTTGTTTTTTTAAATTGAAAATACGTCCTTGTTTATACATGTACATTATGACAGATTGTATATACAGGCAATTGTGGTTAGAGCTCGTTATCATAATATATTTACGATTCTTTCAAGATCGGATTGTCAACAATTGACGATTATCTCAAAAGTGTCATTGCACAATCGAGAAGCTCAACGCCACAGATTTTATGTAACGCGTTACGTGAAAAAACTATTCCCCATGCTTTTCGTTCTGTTCTTCTCGTAACGTGCCGCAATAGAATGCCGCGCGAAACAAAAGAAACGAGGGAGGGAAGAATCTTTAGGCTGTACAGAAGCGACATGTGCGTATACTGGTATAATAAGGGGTGACCACCGACCGCAGCTGAGAAGGGATCGACGCTCAAATGAGCAGTCGCGAGAGACTCGTAGGTGTACAATATATATATATGTATATATAACCCCGCCTATGCGAGCCACAGGTGTTTCGGTATTCCTGTGCGCGCGCGTCGCGCTTTCCTGCACAAACAAACGCGCCGCATGAAAAGTGAAAGAGGCCCGGCTGTTCCGTTCCTATATATTCCCGACACCGCGTCTATATATATACACGCACATAATATACTCCTTCATTAAATTATTCAATCACTTATATCGGCCTTCCCGTAATTCACCTGCGATCCATTGCGAATTTTAATGCGAATCTTTTTACCGGCGGGGGGGACCGTAGTTTTGCGTGGAAATAAAATTTTCGAAAACTTGATCTTTGCGTGTATAAAGTACTGGCGACCAAAGTTAAAATGTGATATCGTTCAGTTTATACACAAGTATATTCTAATCTATTTTTCAGTGGGTAATAGGATTGAAAAATATTAGTATATGAATAAATCAGTTGAGTCCACAAAGTTGGTTTAGCACCTCCCGTAAATTTTGATTGATAGCCACGGACGGCTGGAGCGCGCTCGACGCCATTAAAATTAATGCAGCTGCCGGAAAAATTACGAAAAATCGCGCTCGCTGCCGTGCTTGCAAATTTCCTTGTGAATTTCGTCCAGGCGATTGAAAAGACTTTCGTAAATCACGTGTGCAACTATATATAAGTTCCTCGGAGATGCAGAACCGGTGCTACGATTCCCTTTATATAATACCATCGCAGCAACTATATAATTACTATATACATCCGACGTGACATTGCCGACACTATTTCAGAGCCCGCGTCAATGGTGTTCTCGCATGCACGCGTACTGGAGATATAGTAATAACAAGAGCTGTCGAAGGAACGCTTAGCCCTTCGTTCGCGTAAATTTAGCCGGAACTCACCGCCGGCTAAGAGCGACCATCTTTCGCTGGGGGCGATTTTTCGTGTTCGCCGTGCGATAGAATGACGAAGTGCGTGCGAGTGGATGATATGGATGATTGCGCCCCGAGCGACCTTAGATTCTTGCGTATATATATACAGACGATCGGTACGTGCGAGAATGCGTACAGTGTAGGAAAAAATGTAAGAGCGGCACACACCGTATATTACTGCTGGCACTATATAGACTTTGTACATATGATATTTTTTATGTTTATAACACGCTTTCTCTTTGTTTTACAGCAAAGATGAAACATCTTTGGCCGTTGGTGGTGTGGATACTGTTATCATCGTATCCAGTGAGTATAAACTTTTTTACATCATATATTTTGGTCATTACTGTATATGCGCGCCTCAACATTCCATCGGATTGTATATATACCACAACTCAATTGACACTTGCATGCCTATACACTTTGGACTAAAACCCCTTTGTTTTTGTTCCGTATTCGCGCGCAATAACCCATTGCAATTTAAATAACTCGTAGAAGCAACCCCTTTCGTTCGAACAAAAAAAAAAACAAAAAAAAAACAAGATAAAGAAAACGTTACCCACCGACCATAAATCAAAGCTTAAAACCGTTTCTCGAAATAACGCCTCCCGGTACCGAAACGATTTGAAAAATATAAATGCCGAGAGTCCGGGGCTGCTCCATTGGGTATATATACACGCACAAGAGAGTCGTAAAACAGTCGCGGATGTATTGCCAACAGGCCGAATCTCACAACGGACTCGGCCGAGGAGGACTGAGGAGGGAAGTGTTCTTCCTGAACCTGGAGGATGGCTACTTCGGCTGTCAGGTGAACGCCTCCACGGACGTCCTGCAATTGCTCCAACTCTCGAAGCTCTGCGACAACCGCGTCGACTGTTTCCAAGGCAGCGACGAGCATCGGGAGAGGCTCAAATGCACGGGTAAGTTCGCATTATGTATTATACGTATAGGTATAGCAGGTGAGCTCGTTACGATAGCGAGTACGCGATCATTATGAGCCGAGGGAACGAGAGACGAGCACAATTAAGACGCTCTCTACGGGTTATACGACTTTGCTTCGTTTGCTTTTGCGATGATCGAGCAGAGCGAGAAGATAAGAAGAAGAAAAAATGTGTGAGCAACTGCGCGTGTAACGAGTAGGCGCCAAATGAGTTTGCGCTTGTACACTGCCAGGTTATCTCTGTGCAGAAGTCGAAATGGAGAATACCGAAGGAATGCGGCAGTTTTTGCGCCAAAGTCTTTTAGGTAAAGGCGCTTTTTCAAAGCTGAAATAATGTTAATTCGATGATTGCGCCGAGCTAGTGCGCAATTATTGGAGTCGAAGCGTTAACGCGCGAGGTTTTTGCGCGGACTTACGAATTGGCTGTGCAAAGAAAAATCGGGGAGAAAATCCTTCGCGTGAAATCGCATCTTGCGGTGTATTCAACGAATTCCCACTTTCTAAGTATACGTTGAGAACTTGAAAAATTCGTTAGTTTTCGGTGCAACATTTTACTTTCAGCAAGACGAATTCAAATCAAATTTAATTCAATAGATCCGTTCCATTGAGTCTGTACACGCGAACCGTGCGGTCATCCTGTAAATATAAACAGCTCGAACATCGCTTTAGTCACTTTCCCGCGTGCGCAAAAAAAAGAAGACGAAGCAGTAAATCTTCAAGCGATCGCATCAGATCCTAAAATAGATCGGGCCTCTCGCCAATTCCGTTTATCACTACATAAATTTTTCAAGCCAATACACCACTATACTATCCCCAACATCTCGTACCGTAAAGTCTTCGCAACCGTGACGAGGCTCCACACACACACACACACACACACACACATGGACACACGCGAGAGAAGAGCATCTCCGCGAGACTTGATTATTGCCTGTCCTCGGTGCTCTCCGATGTATATATGACGGGCGCGTTACACGCATACACATTGCTATAACACGCCTATACATATATAGAAGACGTCGGAGCTCTCCGAGTCGCGTGGTAAATCATTTCCGAGGATACGCGGAGCGAGCGAGCGAGCGAGGAACACTAAATAACAGGCTGCGCCTCTAACCGCCACCGGGAAACGCGTCCTTATTACCGCGCTCTCTTCTCCGTGCTCGCGCGCCAGAGAGCGACAGAGGAAGAGAGATAGATAGATAGAGAGAGCGAAGCGCGTGAGGTGCCGTTATGCCCTTCGTATGTATATAGGCGCGCTGTGGGGTTACCTAGCCGCCGAGTCGTTCTGTTCTGTTGTGTTCCGATTTCATTATATACCAATCGAATATGCCCTTTTCGCGTCGTTATAGCTACTCGCGCGTGCGTGCCCTTGAGAAAGTACCACGCCATCTCGTGTGCGTTCCACCTTTTTGCACAATGCTTTTATGTATATAGCACCGCTTGATTCGGCAGAACTGCGCGCACTTATCGTTAATAAGTGTCGGTGTTCCTCGAAGCTTGGCAACGGCCAAATTCGCGATTTATGAAATATAAATTACACTCTCGTTTTCAATTTTACAACGCGGCGGTAACAGTAATTTCGAAAGGGCGGAAAATTGAACGGAGCGCGCATCAGGAGTAGAAAGAGCTGAATAGAGACGAGGGGGAGGGAGAGGAGTTTATTGTTAACGGGAAGGAACGGGAAGCGTTGTTAAGGGCTCTTAAAGTATCTCTTAAAAGTTTATGTAAATCTCGGACCGTAAATCATTTCGCAGCTAGTGTTATATAACCTCCATAAATTTTCTAAGCTGCACACGCCGCTGCAGGCTCGCTGTATACATGTATATATGTATGCATATATACGTTCCGCTAAGGTAAGGTTCGTATTTTTTTTTTTTCCTTCTTTAGACAAAAGGCTAAGATTGTTAAGCTCTTCCTTGTGATCATCTATACTGACTTTTAAGAATATTTTTTGAGTGGTTTCGCCTTGAAATTATTTTTAATGTTTCATGTTTGTAAAATAATAGCGATGCTCAGACACAGTGGTATAAAACCGAGATCAAAGTAACTGATACGGTAGATATTTTCAAGTAAACATAATTTCTTTTTTTTATATTAATACTTTATAATGAGTTATAAGAATTATCGTCATGCATAAAATAAGATAAATTGAGTTTTAATGTGCATGCCTATTAGTAAGTATAGTAATGAAAAAAACATATGGTTTGATACGATCATTCCGGTTCCCTTGACATTCCCAGAATCCTCAAGGAACATGGTCATATGAAAGATCGCTGCACACAGACACTGCAGCGCGTGCAAGAGAGAGAAAAAGAAAAAAGAAATGAAGATGCGCTGCGTTTCCGCTGCGCTGCGAGTCTAGCAGTCGAGAGTCTCTCTCCTCTAGAAAGCTATAATAACCTACGGAATATAATCTCAATACTTTAGCGCATACGTGTGCAGTCTCTACTCGATAGTCTCTCGGCTCTCTTTCTCTCTGTGCCCTCTGCTGTGCCGCCAGAGCTGATAATTACTGTTCTTGTATATATATATATGTATGTGTGTGTATGTCGGTGTGTTCGCAGATGACTGCACGAAGGAGGACGGCACCGTGTGCCAGAACGGAGTTTGCCTCGACTCGGTCTGCCACTGCAACGACGGCTTCGGCGGATGCAACTGCCAGGTTCCAGGTTCGTCGATCTATCCTATATAGCTATATATATCTAGCTGTGCTTTCCTCTTCCTGTCTCTATATATCTCGAGTCTCGCGGCCGCGCGGAAACTCGACGAATTAGAGAAGAGCGGAAAAAGAAGTGTCGAGGGCTCATTGTTTGCTTCGGATGCGCGACAACTGTGTAGATATATATACGAGACCGGTCTTTGAATTAGAAATGTTTGTTTATAAAATGAGTGTTTTTTACGAAAACACGATGATTCTTTTTTTTTTTCAATTTCTATCTTTTGGTTTATGTTACATCGACTTAGAAAGCCAAGATCTTAGAAATGATAGTCTCGAAATCGGTACAGCTATTAAATGCACCAAAACGTGCGAGCTTTTTTTGGCTCTTGAAGATAATACCCAATTTTAGTCCAAAGCCCATAGGAGTTCCTATCGAATAATTACACAACTTTTGTGTCCACAGACGAGAACGAATGCAAATACCGGCCCTGTGATATTTTTGCCCACTGTACGAATACTCTCGGCAGTTTTCAATGTTCCTGCTATCCTGGATATCGTGGCGACGGTTTCCAATGCGAAGGTACGTCTCTGTTCAATTTTCCCAAATATCGATACGTTGGGTAATTATCTATGTATGGGTTCTAATCCAATGTATTCGCGTCGTTCAACAGACATCGACGAGTGCGAAGACCCGAGGCTCGCCGCGCGATGCGTCGAGAACGCCGAGTGCTGCAACTTGCCGGCGAACTTCCTGTGCAAGTGCAAGCCCGGCTTCACCGGCGACGGCGAGGAACATTGCGAGGACGTGAACGAGTGCGACCAGCCCGACGCCTGTGGCTTGGACGCGCTCTGTCTCAACAGTCCTGGCAATTACAGCTGCGCTTGCCCAAATGGTTACACGGGAGATCCATTCGAACAAGTAAGCATTGTACACGCACGGATTGCACTACTCGGGGATTCGTATACAGGGTGATACTTCCTGCTTAGCGAGTTTAACGCAATTAGAAAATTCCTAGCTAACGAAGCTAAAACGAGTGGACGGATGGGCGATAGAAGAGCTCTAGGCTAGCTCGGAGGGGGGAGGGGGGCGGTCTGATCTAGGTAAAGAGTAAATGACAAGTTTTCACCTTCCCTCTCTAGTGTATCGACGTGAACGAGTGCAATTACCAGGGAGCCTGTGGACGAGGGGCTCTCTGCGTAAATCTGCCGGGTAATCACAAGTGCGAGTGCCCCGAGGGCTACGATGGAAACCCCGAGGACAAGTGCGTGGACGTTAATGAATGCGCGAGGAGTCCGTGCGGACGCTCGGCTCTCTGCACCAACTTGGAGGGAAGCTTCAGGTGCGCCTGTCCCGAGGGAATGGAAGGCGATCCAATGACAGGCTGCCGCGGTAAGGGATAATTCATCGCTCTCTCCCTCTCTCGACTACGATCCCCGTTCCTCTTCTTCTTCTTCTTCTTCTTCGTCTTTACCTCTCTTCGTGCAGCTGTAGCGAGCTGTGTTTTGAACTTGTCCTTTTCTCCCTCTCTTTCTCCCCCTTGTCCTTCAACCGCAACCTGTACATAAGTCTGTATATACATATATATATATATATACGACATTTATAACGGCCTGGTAACCACGGCGAGCATAGCTCGCGCCGTAAACATTGTTTATGGTGGTAATTAACAAACATTTTCAACATCACTCACGGCTGCGGTCTTAACGTTAAACCCCGCTGGTAGAGAAACATCGGAGATTTGCATCCTACACCTCGCGCGATTCATTTTTGGCGGATGACGCCGCGCGGCATGAACATACGCGATGTGAAAATGTTGATTTGAACAAAAAAAGAAAAAAGATCACTACAATGATGTTCAATTACTTGACACGAGTCAATTAATACTATTATATGCTCGACGCCAGAGCGTGGAAGCAATTTAGCCAAATGAAATTTAAGACACGTATAACGTTAAGGCCGCATCGATCGCATTAATTCAATGCACAGTTAGCCGGTACAGCAAGCGCAACATAATCAAAGCATAATTAATTAGTTTTAAAACATGATTCGCTCGACATGCTACACCGTCGACGAGGAGCTACACTACATAATACATGCATATAATATGATGGATTTTATAATTAAGCGACTAACACACCCTAACAGATATAAATGAGTGCGAGGTAAAGAATCCGTGCAGCGGGGACACGCAGTGCGTGAATACAGAGGGCGGCTACAGATGCGAGTGCTTGCCAGGCTATGAGATGGATCCGGTGCACGGCTGCATTGACATAAACGAATGCTCGAAGGGTAACACTTGCGCCACTAATGCCAAATGCATCAACATACCAGGATCATTTAAGTGTATATGTCTGCAAGGTTTCGTTGGTCAAGGACTCACTTTATGCGAAAGTTAGTTTTCGTTGCACATGCATTTACTTGGTTTTTTGTTTTCTTTTTTTTTTTTTTTGTAATATCCTCCCGTATTACCACGTACGTATACACGAGAACTTATTAATCAGAGTAACTCTATTAACAGATGTAAACGAATGCGAGAAAAATCCCTGCGGTGAGAATGCCGAGTGCACAGACACTGTTGGCAGCTTCATTTGTAGCTGTAAGACGGATTACACTGGCGATCCATTCAAGGGCTGCACTGGTTAGCAAATAACATTTAACACATTCGCGATTACTTTTTTTTTTTTCTTTCATTATTTAATCATAAGGGTATGGAAATGTTTATTGGTTACTGATTGGAAGCTCCGCTATTCTTGCGATTATGCACCAGCCAGTAAACGTTTTCGAAACAGGATTATAATAATAATGGTTACAGAGTTTGCATTATTTAACAATCACATAATACGTTTCGCCTAAATTAATTATCTTTGCATAAATAATATTTATATCACGTACTTTTATTAAGAATTTTGTCACTTTCACTAGTCTTTCGCACACGCGCACACTCGCGATAGAAAATTTAGTTTTTTTCTCCGAAGCTAAATTTCTATTACGAATCGACTTATGGAATAACCTGCAAGTAATATGCTTGATAATTTTTAATCCTCAAGATATCGACGAATGCACTGCATACGAAAACCCCTGCGGTTCCAACGCAGTATGTAGGAATACCGACCCTGGATATACATGTGACTGTCCTCCTGGCTACAGTGCCAACCCTAGTCCTAAAGTTGCTTGTGATCAGGTAAGTCGGCCGAGCCCAGTCAAATTTTCTCTAAATCCTCTCGTGGCCTAACATTCGTTAACCAAACCTAATCGTATCGATCTTAGACGGACGTTACGACATTATGCAAATCGAACTTTGACTGCGTCAACAATGCCGAATGCATCGAGGGCCAGTGTTTCTGCAAGGACGGCTTCAAGGCCGCTGGCGCAGTCTGCGAAGACTTGAACGAATGTACGACAGATCCATGCGGACCATCATCCATTTGTACGAATACAAAGGGTGGCTTCAAATGCGACTGCGAGACCGGATTTATCGGTACACCTCCACACGTTCCGTGCAAAGGTATAAACAAAGAGGACCTAGCCCAAATTTCTAATCTCGTAATATTCGGAGCAGATTTCTAAATGAGTTGTTTCTTTTGTTACCAGCACCGTGTGACGAAGTTACGTGCAGCGAACACGCGTACTGTAAAGCAGACGGACACGAAGCTTATTGTATCTGCGAAGACGGATGGACATTCAATCCTAACGATATAGCTGCTGGATGCGTTGGTTAGTATCTATATTCCACACGAGCCATCATCTCGTAATACATTAACAATAGTTCAAACAATAATTCTGCCAATTTGTTAATTAGATATAAACGAATGCGATGTGGTCAACGGACCATCGGGGCGTTGCGGAAAGAACGCGATATGTACGAACACGCCCGGAGGATTTGGTTGTCAGTGTAAGACGGGCTACTCTGGCAATGCTTTCAAACAATGCTTAGACGTCAACGAGTGCACTAGGCCCGATGCCTGTGGACACGGGGCAACTTGTACGAACAAGGAAGGCTCGTACTCCTGCTCTTGTCCAGAGGAGACTATCCCCGATCCCGACCCTTACATCAAATGCGTTGCGATAGTGACGTGCGACACCGACAGCGATTGTCCAGGAAACGCTGTATGCGATGCCCAAAAACGATGCTTATGCCCCGAACCCAATGTCGGAAACGACTGCAGACGTAAGGATATTATTTTCACGCACAAGCTTATGTTATAATCAAAGTGAGTTGGTAAGTCATAAATTTGTAACCTCCACCTTTCCATGATTAGATCCCTGTGAAGACTTGTCGTGCGGACCAAACGCTCACTGCATGCTGCACGACGACGCCCCCACCTGCCTATGCAAGAACGGCTTCACCGGCAAACCCGGAGTGAAGGACGGATGCCGAGACATTGACGAGTGCGCCGCGAACCCCTGTCCAACCGGGGCTATTTGCAACAACGAAGCTGGATCCTTCTCCTGTCAGTGTCCCAGCGGTATGATAGGCGATCCCTACGCCGGAGGCTGCGAGCAATCAAGACTACCTCACGTATGCGGACCGAACACACCCTGTCCACCTGGCGAGCAGTGCATCAAAGACGAATTCGTCGGGAGCAGCGTTTGCATCTGTCAACGGGGCTACACGCGCGACGCGGAGTCAGGAAAGTGTCGCGACATCAACGAGTGCCTCGAGTCCAGGGACAAACCTGCTTGTGGAATAAACGCCATTTGCAAGAATTTGCCCGGGAGCTACGAGTGCCAGTGCCCACCCGGCTTTAATGGAAATCCGTTTTCCCTTTGCGAAGGTGAGATTGCAAATTGCTTTCGGTCTTAGGTATTAATCTGTTTCGTGTCAGGGAGGGGGTAAGTAAATAATGCGAATGTTTGATGTGTTGCAGAGTGTAACAGCATCGAATGCCAATGTCAACCACCTTATAAAATTGTCGACGGAAAATGTATACTGGCCGATTGCTCCAAAGGAGAGAAGTGCCCACAAGGCGCTGAATGTATCAAGATCGCAGGTGGAGTCAGCTACTGCGCGTGTCCTAAAGGTTACGGCACCAAGCCAGATGGATCTTGTGAAGGTAGATTGAACACATTTTTTTTTTTTTCTCAAAGACGTATATTTCCTTGTTCATTCCGTTGAATGATCCACGCAACATTGTATTCAATGCCAACAGACGTCAATGAATGTACGGAGGGTCGACAAGTTTGTGGATACGGTGCCGAATGCGTCAATCAACCCGGTTCTTATCAATGTGTATGCCCACCTGGATACGGTGGTGACCCTTACAATGGCTTATGTTCTCCAGCTCAGAAGCGCTGCATCAGTGACAACGAGTGCAGAGCTAACGAGAAATGCGTTCAACCTGGCGAATGCGTTTGCCCACCGCCATTCTATACTGATCCTTTCGATGGAAATCTTTGCAAAAGTACGTAACTCTTATCTAATCTGTAAATAATTTCTTTAAGGATAACACTAAATTAAATGATATAATTAATTATTATGGATAATTAAATTTCGTTAATCTAACATTTGCGGAACTAATGAATTTTTGAAACGATTCGATCTATAAACAACTAAAAGTGGTGCCTCGAGCAAGTGCAAGAGCGACTGCAGCCAATACGAATGGAATAATCGAATAATCGATTCTTCCAGATCCATGCGACCGCTTCCCATGCGGAATAAACGCTAAATGCACACCGACCGATCCACCGAAGTGCATGTGCCAAGCCGGGTACGAGGGCGACCCACAGCACGGCTGCATCGACGTGAACGAGTGCAGCAACAATCCCTGCGGCCGCGGCGCCTACTGCTTCAACACCAAGGGCGGCCACGTATGCGAGTGTCCGCGCGGCATGTCGGGCGATCCCTACGGCACGGGTTGCATCGGCTCACCGGCCGCGAAACAGGAGTGTTCCGCCAACGACGACTGCGAGAACTACTTGGCTTGCGTGCAGGGGAGCTGCGTCAATCCCTGCGACGACGTGCCCTGCGGACCGAACGCCTACTGCGAGCCCGACAAACACGCGGCCTGGTGCCGTTGCGTGATTGGATTCACCGAGGGCAAGAACAATGAATGCGTCTCGCGTGAGTCTTCTCTTTTTTTCTTCTTTTTCTTTCCCGCGGTCCGACCGACGCTAGTGCCAATCTTCCGCTGCGCGTACTCTTCCCTCTTCTCTCACTTTTCCTTTTTGCGAGCGCCAGCTCACACCAGCTAGACAAAAGAATTGCCTTTCGTTCTTCTTTTTTTTCTTCCAGACCTTTCTTTGTACCTTCCTCTGGCTGCTTCTACAGTCACTTTCGATCCCTTCGTGTACTGAGTTGCAGCGGATCTCGTTCACCTACAATGCTTGCAGACAAAATTCTATTTAATTAAAGATCATTATCTTCGCGACTCGTCAAGCTAAAGTGCATCGATTGTCTTTCACTTTACAGAAGTCCACCTCTTCGCGCTTCTGGATCTGTCTGTCTCTCTCAGCTTATATGTTCTGCGTGCAACATTAGTACGATGTTTGTATATAATCTCCGCGAAATTTTGATACCTCTATTGCAGAATGCGACGGTTTCGTATGCGGAGCAGGAGCCCAATGTATCGTCAGCTACGACGGGCCCACTTGCAAGTGTATCGAGGGCTTCATGGGCAATCCGTTCCCGGGTGGCCAATGCGTCCCGGATGTCTGCTCACCGGAAGTCCCCTGCGCCGAGCCCAGCATCTGCATCGGCGGACGCTGCAAGCGACGATGCGAGGGTGTCGTTTGCGGCGTCGGGGCCATGTGCGATCCGCAAACCAACAAATGCGTCTGTAATCCCTATTTTGTCGGGAACCCCGAATTTTTGTGTATGCCACGTGAGTACCTAGCTGACCATTCGACATTCGTTAGTTTAAACATCCGCGGTACCGGCCTCATTTCATCTCTCTTTATTTATTTCCTTCGAGACAAGTTTTACGCTTCGGTTCGCGACGATGGATAAAAATCAAATAAAGCAAAGTAAATTAGAAATAAAGAGAGCTGGGAGTGGCCGGCTCCGCGAGCCCGTAACACCGCTAACAAAGCCAACCTTCCGCCGATGATACACAGCGATACAACCCCCGAAATGCGAGCCTGCATGCGGCACGAACGCTCACTGCGAGTACGGTGCCTCGGCCTCCAAGTGCGTGTGCAATCCCGGAACGAGCGGCAATCCCTACCTTGGCTGTGGTGTCCAAGAGAAATCCGACTGTTCGGGGGCTCACTGCGGCATTGGGGCCCAGTGCAGCGCCGGACCTAACGCCGTAGAATGCATTTGTCCAGCAGGTTATGCCGGAAACCCTTACATACAGTGTTACGGCAAGTATACTAATCCAGCTTTGTCGACTAAGGCTTCGAGCTTAGTAACCGAGTGTCTCTTAGTGGACGCTATTAATGATTTTGTATTGACATTCGCTAAGCTAACCCTGACGGTCGGCGCCGCGAGAACGAACTGTCGCGTGAGAGGTAAAAGGGAGCGATGAAGTCATTAAAATTACCGGTTTTCTTTGTTACATTTTGTACCGCGATACCGTTGTGCAAGCTCATTGTAATAATTATTCAAATGGTACAGAGCACATAACATGTATTTACATATATATAACAGCTTTTATTTTAACACAATTAGCATAAAACTTATGGATATAGTGAATTTAACGAGAGCACAAAACGATTTTCTCCTCCAACTCTGTACATTTGCACATAATTATTGTACAAGCACGATTCATGTCTTAACGTCTCGTATACTTTTAATGCGCATCGCGCTCCCTATCAGCCGCTCGACGGCCATCGGTTCACTCCCGACGACGCCGACACTCGGGACCAAAGCCGCCACCGAACCTCACTAATGAATCTCAATTTTTCTCTGCCCCCTTGAAACTATAGACATTAACGAGTGTAACGGAAACGCATGCGGCAACAATGCGGCATGTATTAACACAGAGGGCAGCTACGACTGTCGCTGCAAAGACGGTTACTTCGGCAATCCCTTTATCAGCTGTCAGCGCGTCGAGATAGGGAGCTGCAAAGACCCGGCCTCCTGTCCCTGCAGTCCCGAGGTGCCCTGTCCCCTGGACTACACTTGCGTCGCCGGCAAATGCGTCGACAAGTGCAGCAGCGTCGAGTGCGGCCCTCGATCGGTCTGCCAGGACGGCGCCTGCATTTGTCCGCCCGGCTACAGCGGCAATCCCAACGATCCGCGACGCGGCTGCCAACAGCTCGGCCACTGCGCCAACGACCTCGACTGCGAGCCCCAGCAGATCTGCTTCCAGATCGGCAAAGCCATACGCAAGTGCCTCGACGGCTGCGGCAAGCTGCAGTGCGGCCCGAACGCCATATGCGTCACCGAGAACCACGTCTCCTCCTGCCTCTGCGTCGAGGGCTTCGCCGGCAATCCCAGCAACCTCCTCGAGGGCTGCCGGCCCACCAAGACCGCCCTCGACGTCGCCTGCGAGCAGAGCGCCGACTGCGAGCCCGGCCTCTTCTGTCTGCCCGGGCGCAACGGCCTCAAGGAGTGCCTCGACCCCTGCAGGAACGTAGCCTGCGGGGCCCACCAGAGATGCGAGGCCGATCCGAACGGTCGAGCCACCTGCAACTGCCAAGACAACTACGAGTGGAACTCGGTCACCTCCTCCTGCGAGAAACCCTCGGTGCCCGACTGCATCGGCGACCTCGACTGCCCGGCCTCGGCCGCCTGCAGACCCGACGCCCTCGGTGTCCTCAAGTGCGTCTCGATCTGCGAGAGCTTCACCTGCACCGCCAACTCGCAGTGCGTCGCCAGCCAGCACGAGGCCCGCTGCGAGTGTCTGCCCGGCTTCAGCGGCAACCCCAACGACCGGAACGGCTGTCAGAGCGCGCGTCGCGACCAGTGCCTCAGCGACACCGACTGTCCCGAGTACGAGACCTGCAAGTCGGGCGCCGACGGCGTCCTCGCCTGTCAGCCGGTCTGCAACTACCTCAACTGCGGACCGAACGCCCTGTGCGTCGTGCGCAACCACGTGGCCAACTGCGAGTGTCCGCCCGGTCAGTACGCCGGCGATCCCAGTGATCCGGTCAAGGGCTGCCAGACCGTGCCCTGCGTCTACAACATCGACTGTCCGCCGACGCAGCTCTGCAACCTGCAGAAGCACACCTGCTACGAGGCCTGCGACAAGAACGCCTGCGGCCTGAACGCCGTGTGCATAGCCGACGAGCACAAGGCGATCTGCCAGTGTCCGCCGGGCTTCAAGCCGAATCCCGTGGCCGACATCGAGTGCACCGCCCTCGAGACCTGCCACCCCAATCCCTGCCACCCGACCGCGGTCTGCGTCTCGGGCGCCTCCAACAGTCCCGTGTGCCAGTGCGCCCCGAACCACCTGGGCGATCCGTACGCCGGTGGCAAGGGCTGCCAGCCCGAGGGCCACTGCGCCACCAATCGGGACTGCCCGGTGCACTCGATCTGCCAGGCTCGTAGATGCGTCAATCCCTGCGAGAACGCGTGCGGTCGTAACGCCCTTTGCGAGATCGTTAACGGCGAGCCCATTTGCAAGTGCATGCTCAGATTCGTGCCCTCGACCAAGGGCCTGGAGGACGGATGCGTCCGAGCGACCAGCCAATGTGTCCTCGACACGGATTGCGAGGACAGTGTTTGCCTCGAGGGACAGTGCAGAGGTAAGTACGGTGTTTTGGCGATGATGTGTAAGTAGTACTGTATGAGGATTTAAGCTGAGGTATTGTATATGACGTGTCTTGATCGGTCTGCGAGTCTCTTGTTTATGCTGCGTAAGTACCGTTTTTTCCCTTCAATAAGTACTAAACAGTTTTCTACTAAAATTCTCTCGATTTGAATAGTTCGCGTTCGACCAGTATACGAGACTAAACAGTTCATCCGACTAATTGAATTAATATTTTATCACTCTAATGTTTTTTTATCATCGATTATAAGAATTTGTACAATCTATAAGACCATGAAGCATACTTATATACCATAATTAGGTTATATTAATTCATAGATTAATATTCGATAATTGTTCTTCATATATATATATACATACATTTTCATATACACTTTCACTTAAATTATTATACATACTATTTATAACTTATCGCCGAACTCTATCGTTTTGTTAATATCATTGTTCATTAAAAAATACATGTATTAACTTTGATCAAATTCGTTTGAATGTATAGAGATTAACAAAATCATAGAAACCTAAAATAAGAAACAGAATGAATAATGCGCGATTCAGAATGATAACGAATTCTATAATTTTAGCTGTATGTCGATCTGCATCTGATTGTTCTGAAGGAGAAAAATGCATAGACAAAAAATGCGTATCAACTTGTACTAATCATAATCAATGCCAAACGAGCGAAGCTTGTACGAACAATATTTGTGTCTTGGGATGTCGAAGTAGTAGGGATTGTCATTCGTCCGAATCTTGCATCAACAACAAATGTCGAGGTAAGGCTACTTTCCCACATAATCGCATTCACGAATGCGACCGTCCTCAACTCAACGTATAGCGAGATATAATACCGTAAACTATATTTTTCAGACCCATGCAAAAGCGAAAACGTATGTGGTCCGAATGCAATATGCAGCTGCGTTGATCACTCAACAACTTGCGCATGTCCAGCGGGCTTCCAAGGCAACCCAACAGCTCAACAAGGTTGCGTTCGAGTACCCAGCACTTGTAGAACCCCTCACGACTGTCCTAGTCAACATCTCTGTGTGGCTGGACAATGTCAATGCCAGTGCAAAGATCATACCAATTGCGCTCAAGGCGAACGCTGCAATAACGGATTATGCTTCAAAGTCTGCTACGGAGACAGTAACTGTTTGCCCGGTGAGCTCTGTATCGACGGTAATTGCGAAACTGGATGTACCTCGGATGCCGGCTGTAACACCGATGAAGTTTGCATTAACAACAAATGCAGGTATGTTATTGCCAAATGAAATTAACATTTAATGTAAAATTCTAAATGATTGGTTTTTCTGGAATAACAGTAGGAATATTTCTTGGTGAAAATCGAAGAAATAAAAGTAGCAATAGTTTTATATATGTTATTAAATTTGTAAACTAACTTTGTTAAAAGAATCATATTTTTGTTAATTTTGTGCACTATTTGAATATAAATTGTTTTTCACATCAACAGATGCTCTCATGGCTTTATTTCTGGACCCGAAAAATGTCTGGACATTGACGAGTGCGAAGACAATCCTTGCCACCCGTCTGCGAAATGCTTAAACCTACACGGCAGCTACAGATGTATGTGTCCAAAAGGTACAGCTGGCGATCCAGTCGGCGCTGGTTGTTCCACGCCTAATCAATGCAGCAGCAACAGTGGCTGCCCAGACACCCAAGCCTGTATACAGAACAGCTGCACCGATCCTTGTGCTTTTGCGGATTGCGGCTCGAACGCCTTTTGTTCCGTCATCGACCATTCTCCTGCCTGCCAATGTCAACCTGGCTACATCGGCGACAAAAGCGGATGCTTCAAAGTCGAATGCTTATCGAACAATGATTGTCCCGGTGATAAATATTGCAACATCGATACCAACAAGTGTGCAAGTCCTTGCAATCAAATCAATTGTGGATATGGAAATTGTATAGCAACAGATCACGTTGCAGTATGTAAATGCTATGATGGCTTCAATCTTGATGGAGACACATGTATAGATATCAATGAATGTTTACAGAAACCTTGCCACCCTACTGCCAAGTAAGTTTGATGGTTCATTCTTAAAGATATTTCTTACATCTACGAACATTATATCAATGTACTCCTTTTATTCCAGTTGTCAAAATACCGATGGATCGTTTACTTGCACTTGCCCACGTGGCTTAGTTGGAGATCCTTTCAAGCAAGGCTGCAAACAGCCGGGTGACTGTTTCACAGATTCCGATTGTCCCAACACCGCGGCTTGCATCGACAATACCTGCCGGGACCCGTGCACTATTTCTGGCACCTGCGGTCGCAATGCCGAATGCCAAATGCGCGACCACGTACCAAACTGCAAATGTCCTGGACAAACAACTGGCGATCCACTAATAGAATGCATCCAATTCGAATGTAATCATCATAGCGAATGTGAACCATCCAGTGCTTGTTACGATCACAAATGTGTGGATCCATGCTCCGTGCCGAATGCTTGTGGAATTGGAGCTGATTGTTCACCGCTCAATCACAGTTTTGTTTGTACATGTCAACCTGGTGGCACCGGTGACCCAAATCTCGGTTGCACGCCGGTACAATATTGTAAAAACGATCATCAATGCCCAACTGGATCGTCTTGCAATGGTGGCATATGCACGGCATTGTGCACAAGCACTAGAGACTGCATTGGAGATCAACTGTGCATCAAAGGCTTATGCCAACCGACTTGCAGACATAATACGAGCTGTCCAGAATACCAATATTGCTTGAACAATATTTGCGTACAAGAACTCCGTTGTCTTTCTGACGTTGACTGCGATTATGATGAAAAATGTGTCAAGAACAATATCGGTCAAGTGAGTAATTTTGAAATTTAATCAACAAATAAAATTGTGAGCTTTTATAATCAATGTAACCTCATACCTATTATTTTTTTGCATTGCAGGCGGAATGTCAAAAAGCATGCGATTTAATATTATGCGGGCGAAATGCCGAGTGCAAAGCAGAAAACCACGTTGCACAATGCTCTTGCCAAGGAGGATACTTCGGCGATCCAAAGAGCGATAAAATTGGATGTCATCCTATCGAGTGTATTAATCATGACGATTGTTCCGAAGAGAAAATATGCGACTTGCACAGATGCAGAATCGCTTGCCTTGCGCACAATCCTTGCGGGCATAACGCTATCTGCTCAACGAAACACCACGCGCAGGTATGCACTTGTCAACCAGGCTATACGGGGGAGGCAACGATTGGTTGTCAATTGATCGATCATTGCGCTGAAACACCTTGCGCTCCTGGCGCTACGTGCGAGAATTCACGTGGAACTTACAAGTGTCACTGCCAGCCGGGTACTGTTGGTGACCCGTACAACAGTGGTTGTCAAACCCCTGGTGAATGTTTGAATGACGACGATTGTCCACTTACAGCCAAATGTGTGGACGTTAATAATCTACCTAAATGTTTCGGTTCGTACCCCATATGTATTGTATTCAAACATCATTCTACGCATAATATGAATGAAATATTGTTTATAAACAAATTATTTGTATTTTAGATGTTTGCGCTGGTTTAAAATGTGGACCAAACTCAGACTGTCTTGCCGATAACCATGTAGGACTTTGTCATTGCCGTGCAGATTACGAAGGAGATGCAAACGATTTAATCGTTGGTTGTCGACCTAAACCAAAGCATTGCACCTCATCTGCTGAATGTGTTGGAAATTGTTATGAAAACGTTTGCAGACGTAAGTCAATTTTGCATAGTTTTGCTAGTTTAACATCATTCTTTGCTTTTGCTAAGCATAATCTTTTTATTACAGCACCATGTCAATCCGATGACGAATGCAATTTATCAGATATTTGCTCAAGCGGTGAATGTTTGGATCCATGCAAATTACGAGCTGCATGCGGAATTAATGCATACTGTCAAGTCAAAAATCACATGAAACACTGCAGTTGTCCACCCAATTTCACAGGCAACTCTGAACTCGAATGCGTCAGATGTAAGAGATAAATTAATCAGCCTTTAAACTGTGCCTTTTTATATAACATACAACAAGATTGACTCTTATCTTTTCATTTTACAGTGCCTGTGTCCTGCAGCAGTACCAACGACTGCAACGACGGCAACACTTGTCGACACAATGTCTGCCTGCCAACCTGCGTAAGCGATACCGAGTGCGCCTTCAACGAGAAGTGTATGCGCGGCAACTGTCTACTGACCTGCAAAGTCAACAACGACTGCTTCCTCGGTGACATCTGCCTCGAGAATATCTGCACGGCAGGTTGTGGTGGGGACGAGGACTGCAACGGTAACGAGGCTTGCGTATCGAACAAATGCGTCAACCCCTGCGAAGTAACACCTTGTGGACCAAATGCCAAATGTACGGTCACGAATCAACGAGCCACCTGTTCGTGCACAGCTGGCTTCATACCCAACCCCACTGCTAAAGTCGCCTGTTTGAGAGCACCAGGACCGAGTTGTCTGGCGAATAGAGACTGCTCAGCTGGAAATGCGTGCATCAGCGGAATATGCAGACCCGTTTGTTCCTCGAATTCGAACTGTTTGAGCAACGAACACTGCGATTCAGCTGGAGTATGCAAAGCCCTGTGTAGAAGGGATGAGGATTGCCGAAGTGGTGAAATCTGTGAAGGCCTGGTTTGCTCAAGCGGTTGCCGATCCGACATCGAATGTCAAGATAACTTTGGCTGTTACAATAATCAATGCACAGGTGCGTTATTGTACAATACATTTATTTAGTAGCTAGAAAGGATTTCACATGATTTTACTAATTTTTGTAATATTGATTTTATTTACAGACTTATGTTCTCTTCCAAACGCTTGCGGAACGAATGCCGACTGTGCTGTTGCCAATCACCAGAAGCTGTGCAACTGTCCATCACCGTTGGTCGGCGATCCACTACGTGGATGCAAACAATCGTTCCTTCCTTGCTCCTCGGATTCCGAATGTATACCAGGACAGACATGTTACGGAAGATCCTGCTATGCAACGTGTCGCAGCGACTCTAACTGCTTGAACGACGAGCGATGCAACGGCGGCCTGTGCAAAACAATTTGCAACAGCGACGCCGAATGCTCCGCGAACCAGATCTGTCAGAACCGACTGTGCGACATCGGATGCCGCAGCGACAATTCTTGCCCGAATGATGAATCTTGCATCAACAACAAATGCAAAAGTAAGTTTTTGGAAACAGTTTTTAATGAAACTCGTGTATGCATCTGAACGGCTATCTAACGTACAATTGGTACTTTTAGACCCATGCGAAGGTGGCAGAGCTTGCGGCGAATGTGCAGGCTGTCGCGTCATAAACCACGCAGCTCAATGCAGTTGTCCACCGAATTACTATGGCAATGCATTGATAAGCTGCGCGAAAACGATGATACCATGCGACGGATCGTGCGAGTGCGACGAAACAGGCTTTTGCGTTAACAGCTGCCAAGACGAAGGGTGCTCGTGTGGAGAATCCTGCCATGATGGCAAATGTCGCGTTAAATGCGACATCAACAATGAATGTCCCAAGGTAATTTCCAAAGGAATGAATTTACATGTAATTTGCTTGCTTTTCTTTTTCGTCTTCTGCACTTGGTTCATCAAAGTAGAAATCTTCCAAAAACAATGACAACGCGGTTTTGTACCAAGATTTTCTTGATTTAATTTAATTGATAGAATCAAGAAATATTAAAATGTTCTTGTTTCTTTTTGTCAATTGCAGGGTTACACTTGCGATGCAGGACTGTGTCTAGTCGGCTGCCGAAGTCATTCCGACTGTCCAGCTATTCTATCGTGCACAAACGGCCAATGCAACGATCCATGCATATCAGGTCAATCGCCCTGCGGTATCAATGCACTGTGCCGAGTATCGAACCATCGAGCCGTTTGTTTATGCCCAGACGGTTTTCAGGGCGAACCTAGCAAAGAATGTTATCAACTCGAGTGCCATCACGACGACGACTGCGAGTCCAATAAGCAGTGTAGCGAGTCTGGAGTTTGCACGAATCCTTGCTTACAGCACGGCGTGTGCGGTTTCAACGCTCAGTGCCGTGTTGTCAGTCGCAAAGCACAGTGCTCTTGTCCTCCAGGACACTTTGGAAATCCCAAGGTCAACTGTAAAAAAGGTATGTCGCTTAAATTAAACAGATTGGATGTAGATATCGGCAGTTACTTTTAAATCGGCACTTGCTAGAAGATCAAGTTTTTGGTTTTTTTGATTATTGGTTTGAATAATTCGAGAATTCATACGTGAAATAAGATTAGTGTCTATTTAAAATTGTCAGAACTGCTTATCGATTTATTTATTGTCCTCGCTTGACAGGTAGGTTTAATTAGAATTTAAGTGCATCGCAACAATGTAATTATTTGTACGCAGGTGGAGATGAGTGTCTACGAAGACCATGTGGCATTAACGCCAAGTGCAGAGAATCCACTAACGGTTTTGAATGTGTTTGTGAACCCGGATGTCACGGAAATGGATTTGATGGATGTATTTGCGATGCTTGCAAAGACATACAGTGCGGATTGAACGCAGCTTGTCGCGTTTATCAGAATCAACCACAATGCTATTGCCCACCGAATTATCCATCGGGCGATCCTCATCATGCCTGTAAGTAGCGCATAGCCAGTTTATTTTTCAATATTATGTACCTCGTTACCGGTGAGCTGTATAATTATAGTTTGCTATACAAGAAGTATATTTTCCATCCCTTGATACCCCAATTAAGACTGAAGTTTATTTCGATTTAGAAAGTATGCTCAATACTTTACGCGAAAGAATCAATAAGTTTCGAGATATAATAATAAAAAAACACAAAATACTTTTGTACTAAAGAAAAACTTAATTTTATTAAAGTCAAGAAAATTTCAATCTAGTGACAAACTTTTAATTGCTATTTAACGCGTACTAGAAAAATCCAAGCCCCATAGGTAAATTTTTTTTCAATACAATTATAAAATGGAACTCGAGAGAAGATTAAGCACAGGAAGATAATCGGTATCTATAACAAGGAAATTACTACCCTAGGTAAGCCAGAAAGAGCTGCACCCGATTGTCGAACAGTCGGCTGCGGCAAGAACGCGGAATGCATACGCGACGGCACACTATTCGTGTGCAGATGTCCTCCGGGCACGACCGGATCGCCGGACGTCGAGTGCACGACAGGTAAGGGACTGCCGCCTACTAACTCATTGCCAGCGACTGGCATTAGTTTAACTTTCATGTGTACAGCAATTGTGACTAGCGAATTAAATAAAACAAATTATCATGCAGTTGTATAAGCAATTTACTGATGAACGAGAGAGAAACATGCTCTGTAGAGAAAAATAACCATGTATCGTCTCAAGTAGGACTTTGGCCATAATACTTATATAGAAACAATAATAATATCGTTTGTAATACAAATTAATCCAGTGGATCGTTAACAATGAGAGACAGATGTGATTGGAGCGGAGCTAAGCTAGTGTTCTGCACAATATATATTAATCGCACTTTATGCATACAGAGAAACTGTCGCTGAACCATTTGTATATAAAAAAAAAAGAAAAGAGAGTGTCTAGGCATATTTGTTTGTTTGTTTGTTTTTTTTTGTATTTTTTTTTTTTTTTTCATATAGACATGTACTGTACATAGTCCAATCTAAACAGAACACGCTCATACTCGTTTCACACATTATAATCACATATGTAGAATGTTTATTTCAGTATCCAATCTGTTTTGTCTGAGCTTGCACTTTTTGTTTGCCGTACGTTTTATTTTTCTCGCCGCATAAATGTGTTTATTTTTGTCAAACCACCCGAGTCAATTAGCGGGTTGCTCACACATTACACCTGATGCAACACGACACTGTTCTGTGTGTACTTTTTTTGGGCTGCATATAACATGATTCATGTATCGATATATTCACACAGATTGGGAACTGCGAAAGGAACATTCTCATATACCCATGCTTGAACAAACTGCTGGAATATATATGCCGCAGCTCATTGTTTATATATACTTCCCTATGTCTATAAAATCTGTGGGGGCTTTAATGTAAATATCGCTGCTTACAATTGTTTTACTTCTTCAAATTATTCCGTGACTTCTAAATGAAAATCATCCGTGACGAAGCATTCCACATGTGACTAATATGGCACGGCGCGCTAAACCTTTACCTTTAGATTGGGACTCGTCCAGACGATCATCCGTATTCATACGGAATTCCGTTCCTATCTGACACACGTGTTAGCATTGAAAAATTGAACGATACCTCGGTCACATATGGACTGCCTCGTCACGGCTGCCTAAATTTATACATAGCTATTACTCGAAGTTTTTCGATCGTGCGAGTTCTCGCTCCACTTCTATCAGTATAACGCACAGATCTACTACCCAATCAAAGCATGTGGCTCATTGTTTATACTCGTGAGAACGTTTCTTTTCACAGTTCTTATAAATGCTTTTTTATCTTTTTTTTTTATCTCCCACGATTATCCCACACCCACCACCACCACCAACCACGAATACGAACAAAAACATCGTCGATTACGATTACAAAAACCAAAAACCATCATCGACTACCGCCACATCGGACGATCTCGACCAATCGGAACGCCATCCAACTCTACAACGGAAAACAAAAACCAACGCATCGACGCATCTCTCTCTCTCTCTCTCCCTCTCTCCATCGACGACTCGCAACACAGAACAAGAATGCACCAGCGACACGGAATGCCCGAACGAGAAAGCCTGCATAAACGCCCAGTGTCTGGACCCCTGCACGCTGCGCAGCGCCTGCGGCATAAACGCACTGTGCCGCGTGGTCCTGCACAAGCCCCGTTGCTCCTGTCCCCAGTGCTACATCGGCATGCCGTCGACCGCCTGCAATCCGGATCCCAAGTGCGACTCGATCAGTCCGCGGCCGCAGATGCCGAGCATCGGCTGCTCCTCGGATCGCGACTGTTCGGCGAGTCTCAGCTGTCACGGTCAGACCCGCGAGTGCCGCGACCCGTGCGCCGACTTCAAGCACAGCTGCGAGGTGAACAAGCGTTGCCAGGTCAGGAATCATCGGCCCATGTGCGTCTGCAAGTACGGCTTCGTCGTGAACGAACTCGGCGAACTGACCTGCGCCCCGGACATACCGGTCTGCCGTCGGGACATCGATTGTCCCTCCAACGCTGCCTGCGTCAACGGCAAGTGTCAGAATCCCTGTAACGCCCGAGCAAAGTCGCCCTGCGCACCGGACAAGAGCTGCGAGGTAATGGATCACAAGCCGGTCTGCGTCTGCATCAAGAACTGCAATCCCTCGCTGTCGATCTGTTTGCGGGACAGCGGCTGCTCGGCCGAGCTCGCCTGCCGCAACTACCGATGCGTCGATCCCTGTGCCGACGCTTGCCCCGCCGACACGCCCTGCTACGTCGAGGAGCACAAACCCAGCTGCAAGTTCTGTCCCCCCGGCTTCGTGCCGGACACTAAGTACGGATGCATGAAAGGTAATAACGATTCTTCAGCCATCGCCAAAAAAAACGCCATAAAAAAAACGCCAGACTCTCTATCGTTCTACTTATACGCCTATTGCCTGTCTCGCTCTCTCTCTCACTCTCGCCCTCTTATCTCTCCAATTTTATTCAGCCTGCCTCTTTCTTTTTTAATGTTTTTTTTTACTTATATACTCTCCTGTCCCTATTGTTTTATTGCTCTTGTATACTGTTGCGGTAGACCAGCGTATCTATACTTTTTTGCGTATGTTGTAAAACCTACTCTGTACTACTTTGTTGTTGTTGTTGTTGTTGTTATTGTTGTATATCGATGCTGCTTGCTCGACTCTCTCTACACCAGACATACATAAAATGCTGATATATACTCCTTTCCTCTATATAGATTTTGTTATTTTACTGACGTTGTACACTTTTGGACCCCTTTGTTTGTATCTCTCCTTGTTTGATGACGGATATGCAATGAGATGTAGCCCAAATGGATGAGACGAAGCTTTTCTCTGTGAATTCAGATAATATTAGTCTTGAATGGATTGACAATGAATTCACAACTATGTCTTTGTACTGGACGAGTCGAACGCTAGATCGTTGATGTAACAGAGTAAAACCTACGACAGGTTTTACTTCTGTACAAAATACATTGTCACTGGTCGTAAGGTATAAGTTAAGCTAATTGTGAATTCACTGAAAATTGATTTGTCACTAGTATGAAATGAAGTCCGAAAAGAAAGTTTCAGAATCGTTGTTGCCATTTGGGGGTAGTTATTTAGAGTATCAGATAGATTGTTTAACTAGTTTTATATTGATAATGTATCTACTATTATGTAAGTTGATTGTATTTTACTTGTTTCCTTAATCTATACAAAGTAGAAATATAGTGAAAGCGTTATTATATATTTTAGTTAATTAATAAGTATATTACTATTTAGTCGTCTGGGGGCTCTGACTTAGCTGTTTCAGATTTTTATACGCTATATATATACTTCCCAAACTACATACAATCTCCAGCGTGCCAACGTTAACACACATATATATTATATATAATTTATATATATATATAATTCAATTATACATGAGACACGTATATACTTATTTTTTAAATCGTCTAATACTTTGTCCTGGAATCTTTGTATTGTGTTTTGACAACGTTTATTTTCCGCTATACTGGACGATTGTTTTCCGTTACATCTGTCTCTGTGATATTCTAGTAGACGTGTCTTCTAGACAGCTAATCTATTTTTTGTGTCATGCTAAGCATGTTGTAATGTTTGATAAGTAGACTCTTAAGTAAATTATTTATTTCAATCTTCATTGTCGACGTGTAACACAACACCTGTTTTTATCCATTTTATACACTTGTCTTATTTTAGATTGAAGAGTTACACGTCGACGTTGAATTGTGTTTAATCACCCGAACTGTAACATTTTTCCCTTCATTCTAGTCTTCGAAAGAAGCTTTTCGTATGTACAAAACGGAGGTAATTTGAAAATTATATTTTGTAAATAAGATGAAAAACAAATATAATTCTGAGGCATCTATTTGTACATAAACTTCAATTATATGTTTTGTGTACATTAATGCGACATTAGAAATACGTATTTATGTGGATATTGGATGCATCTATAGATCATTCTGGAGAATGTACAGTTGTAGTAAACTTCCTGTGTTTTATATGCATTGTTGTATATTATACATGCTATCTGTTGCACTGATATCGACTAATTCCTTTTTTTTTTCTACTGTGTGTCACTAACATGCATGCACGCTTACAGTTTGTTACATGCTCGCTTGAAAAAAATAAACGACATTTTAATTCGTGATATGTATTACATTAACAGTACATGCATAAGCTACACCTTACGAATTGAAGTGGATGTGTTTGTGTTAAAGTGAGTGTATAATACATCATTAACTTTGCTTTGTTTAATGTTGTAAATATCGCAACGCTTGCTTTTTGATGACTAGATATCAAATATACATATTTAATGTAAAAATTGTTTAACCGTATAAATTAAAACGCTACTACTCCAACTTTTCTTTAAAAGAAAAACGCCTTATATTACTAACCGTTAAAGAAATAAAACATTTCTATTAATCGAAATTTAATATAAATTTTTTATTTTTATTGAATCAAAAAAGATATTAAAATACCATTAATGAACGTTTTTACAATTATAACTTAAAATTTAATTCAATAACTTTTATTAATTGAAAGAGAAATTTTTATTAAAGCTGAATTTTGCAATACTGTAATTTAGTCTTCACGTTCTCAAGGTATTGTTTCGTTATTAGATGTTAAATGCTCAACGGACGAAGAGTGTCCATTGCAGTTGGCTTGCATAAACCAGCAGTGCTTGAATCCCTGCACGATTGGTAGTCCGTGCGAGTACACCCAAGATTGCGTTGTCGAAACACATAGAGCAGTTTGCTTCAAGGGTGAGTTGATAGCATTTTATATAATACGAGTCATGATAAGCTATTGCATATGTTATTAGTGAGAAGATTTCACAATGCTATAACTTTTATAAATTGAAATTTTTTTATTTTGTTTTAAATTCGGTTTAAAAGCAAATCTGATTTTCAAAATTCGCGAATTATACCGTATGTAATCGTTAATTTTATTTAATTTTATTTGTATCAAACAGTTACAGAACGAAACAGCACTGGATGCCCCTATTGTCCAGCAGGAACTGAGTGCGACCCCATACAGAAGACCTGCGTTAAAGGTTCGTACAACATTTGCACATCGGTATTATATGCACCGAGTTTGTTAAACGAGTGAAATATCACTGCTATACAATAGTTCAACCGATGATACTGTAAATATTGTACATAACATTGAAAAATTGTACAATAGAAAATTCGTCTCTGGCTACGAATCACGATATTCCAGAGCACACGAGTACATGATTTGCCTGCACCATTATGTTATCATATAAGTGTTGCAAACCATTCTGTTTATTTCCATAAACTTTCAAATTCAAAAGCACCCATCTCAATTTCTATGATTCGGAGTATCGAAACGCTTTTTGTAAAATTTATATATTGCTTTATAAAACGTATACATACACATATTAGAGAAAAGCCAAATATCGGCAATATATATATATCTCTTTGCTCGGTTGTCGTTACACACACACACACACATTATATTCGAATCTTTCGCACCTTCTACGGGCTATATGGGCTTTCTCGCTGTCTTTTCCTTAGTGGGTTGCACAAGCGACTGGGACTGCCCCTTGGATAAGATCTGCTTCAATCGGATCTGCCAGGATCCCTGCCTCATCAGGAATCCTTGCGTCGCTCATGCCGTCTGCATCAACAACAATCACGGAACTGATTGTAGCTGCGAGGAGGGCTACCATGGAAATGGTTTTTCAGCTTGTTCTCCAGGTAAATTAATCCTGTTATTGATTAATGAACTTTGTAAAAGAAAGTCTTTTTTCAAAATTAAGGGAATCTGTAGTAGTTCTTAAATCGAATCACATAAACAATTGTTTTCATAATGCACGACTATAGTTGAAGGACCAAAGAACGTGTGCCAATATAACGAAGACTGTCCGCCAAACAAATTGTGCGATCGATTGAATAGACGTTGTATCAACGTTTGCTCCGAGGACAGCTGTGGCGACAATGCTGAATGCTACGTCGAGAATCACCAGTCCAGATGCAAGTGTCTGCCAGGATACGAAGGCAGTCCCCAAATTGCTTGCCAGCAAGTACATCACAATCCGTGCGCTTTGAGTCCTTGTGGTCTGAACGCGCACTGCGAAGTCGACAACGGCAGTCCGATCTGCTACTGCCCCAAGGGACTGACTGGAAATCCATTCGAACAATGCAGTACGTTAAATATTTTTTTATATCTTTTACTAACATAAACATGATTTAGTTGAAAAGAATTATATAAAATTTTCATCGTTTATCTCAGTTCCCGAGGGTGACCAATGTCAGAACAGTCCGTGCGGCTTGAATTCCGGATGCCGACTGGTAAGCGGACAAATCACGTGCTTCTGCTTGCCAGGCTACGAGGGTCATCCACCAATTGTGCCATGCGAAATTAAGAATAACCCATGCAACCCTTCACCGTGTGGACCGAACACCCAATGTAACGTTTTAGACAATGGATTCTCAAAATGTACCTGTCTACCTGGATTCATCGAAAGTCCCAATACCGTCAGAGGCTGCGTGCCGCAAACCAATGCATGCGAACCCAATAATTGTGGAGTTGGGGCGAACTGCGACTCCAACAGAAATCCTCCATGCTACTGTCCTCTTGGAACCGTTGGAAATCCTTACAAGAGCTGTACAGGTATTGTTGAATATTGATTGCAATTATGAAGTTAATGCTGGAGTTCAATAAAGCTCTAAAACGAAAGGGTTTGTAAATAACGCTACTGTGTTCTTATTTAGCAATGGGAGAATCCTTGTGCCAACCAGGACCATGCGGCGAAAACGCCGACTGCTACATATCCGATAATCAAGAGCACTGCTACTGCAGATACGGATTCTACGGAGATGCCTACCAAGGCTGCCACGAGCCACCCAGAACTCCGTGCCAACCAAATCCTTGTGGTCGCAACGCCGATTGTAGGATCACTCCAGATAACCAAGCCTTGTGCGAGTGTCTTCCTGGCACTTCTGGCAATCCAGCCAGTCCAACTGGATGTGACAAGCCCGAATGTACATCGGACGACGAATGCTCCTCCAGTCGCGCCTGCATCGCTTACAGGTGCCAAGATGCCTGTTTGGGTGCCTGCGGTATCAATGCCGACTGCCATGTGGAGGATCATCATCCGTTGTGTAGCTGTCGACAAGGATTGGAAGGAAACCCCTTGTTCAGATGTTCGGAACCTTACGGGCCACCAGAAAAATCCAATCCTTGCATGCCCAGCCCTTGTGGTTTGAATACCGTCTGTCAAGTTCTCGGTAACAGAGCTGTCTGTTCATGCCTTCCCGACTTCCAAGGAGATCCTCAGTCGGGATGCAGACAGGAGTGCAGCATCAACTCGGATTGCTCAAATGACAAAACTTGTCTCAATTACAAATGCGTAAATCCATGCAAGCTAGGAAATGTTTGTGGTGTTAATGCACATTGTAGGGTATCTTACCATACACCAAACTGTGAGTGCGATGACAACTACTTTGGAAATCCTTTCATCAGATGTACACAGAGACGTAAGTAAACATATAAACATATCAGTCTTATGTATTTCTACCATTATTGATTATCTTGAGAGCTGAAAAAAATTTAATTGTGAGTCTAATTCATCAACTTGGCAATTGTCAAGCTTTATTGCATTAAATTGAATATTTAATAATATCGTACTTTCAAATACTGTAATACAATTTAAAAATTTTAATTTATAGCCCCTATTACAACCGATGGGCGCAACGTTACTCGACCATGTCAACCATCGCCTTGTGGAGAACACAGTGGCTGCACTGACTTCACTGGCACAGTCGCCATGTGTGGCACTTGCAATTATCCAGATAACTTGAATAATCCATTCTGCAAACCAGAGTGTTTGTGCAATGCCGACTGTTCATTCAATCAAGCTTGCATAGGCTGGAAATGCGCTGATCCGTGTCTGGGTTCATGTGGCGAGAATGCTCTTTGCCGAGTTGTTCTGCACACTCCAGTATGTAGTTGTCCACCTGGACTAAACGGAGACCCTTACAGAGGATGTTATCAAGTTGCAGGTACATATATAACATAGCTATGATTTTTATTAATAAAAAAAATCGGAAATATCTTTTATAAAAGCAAGATATGTGCTATATTTCTGATTGACAAATATTTTGTTGATTATAAAAATTTTTTAGTATGTTTTGTCGCATGAAATATCAAATTCTACGTTTGAAAAATTTTATGTAATATTAAAATTAACATTGATAATTTTCAGATCAACCTGACCCATGCAGCTTAGCCCAATGCGGTGCTAATGCAAGATGTATTGAACAAAACGGAGTTACTACCTGCGAATGTGGACCAGACTATTTCGGAAATCCCTACGTAGCATGCCATCTAGAATGTTTACAAAATACAGACTGTAGCTTGAACCAAGCTTGTTCCAACCACAAATGCATAAATCCATGTGAAGGAGCATGTGGCAGCGGAGCATCTTGCGACGTTATCAATCATTCTCCAATCTGTTACTGTGATGCGGAATCCACTGGAAATCCATTTGTTTACTGTACTAGTCTTCCATATGGACCACCAACACCAACCCTCACTAAATGCGATCCATCACCATGTGGACCAAATAGTAGATGCCTAGTTTCGGCTCAAGGGTATGCAACCTGTTCGTGTTTGCCTGGCTTCAGAGGCATCCCACCGATTTGTAGCCCAGAATGCGTTGTCAGCTCCGACTGTTTACAAATTCAAGCCTGTGTTAACATGAAATGTGTAAATCCTTGCAACGGTGTTTGTGGACATGGATCTTTATGCTCAGTCGTTAATCACAATCCTATATGCAGTTGTCCTGCAGGTCAAACTGGTGATCCATTCTTCAAATGTTATCAAGAAGAAAGCCGTAAGTATCAAAACTATAAATAAAATGAAATCCTTTTAATGTTGAAAAAATAAACCTAAAACCTTCATTTTTAGGGGAAGAACCTGAATCTCCCTTACCCTGCAGCCCAAGTCCATGTGGCCCACACTCCGAATGTAAAGTGAAAATGGGAAGACCAGTATGCTCATGCCAAAGTAACTTTATCGGCAGCTCACCAAATTGTAGACCTGAATGCTTGATTAGTCAAGAATGTCCCATTGACATGGCCTGTGTTTCTTTCAAATGTATCCATCCCTGTCCCAATAGTTGTGGACCCAACTCTGAATGTACAGTCATAAATCATACTCCATATTGTTCTTGCCAATCAGGATTTGAAGGTGATGCTTTCGTTGGCTGCACTCCAAAGACAGGTAAGATATAAAAAGTCATTCAATACAACATATTAATTTTAGTAAACGCTTTCTCACTGCTTTCTTTTTTCCAGAATTGCCACCAGCACCAGATAACCCATGCGATACCTTCAATTGTGGAAACAATGCACTTTGTACTGTCAACGACGGCGCACCCAGATGCACATGCATTCCACCTTATATCGGAAATCCTTACAGCGGATGCAGACCTGAATGTATGATGAACTCTGATTGCGTTAGTAATTTGGCATGTATTAATCAACATTGTCGTGATCCATGCCAAGGAGTGTGCGGTGTAAACGCCGTATGCGAAGTCATCAATCACGTTCCTAGCTGTTCTTGTCGTCCGGGTTATACTGGCGAACCTTTCCAGTCTTGCATTATTGAAAAACCAAGTACATATTTTTCTTGCGCGTAAAATTATTAATTTTACTCTATGCGTCCTTTTTCTTATACGTTCTGTTTCATAGGAGACGAAACCCTGCCATGTTCACCGAGTCCTTGTGGACCTTACAGCATCTGTCGTGTTCAAAGCGATCGCGCCGTTTGCTCTTGTAGTCCTGGCTACCGAGGATCTCCCCCTAGTTGTCGACCCGAATGCTTGGTCAACTCTGAATGTTCACCGCACTTGGCTTGTATCGATCAAAAATGCAGTGATCCATGCCGAAATGCTTGTGGATTAAATGCTCACTGCCAAGTAAGCAATCATAACCCGATTTGTAGCTGTCCTAGAGGATACGCTGGAGATCCATTCTCGCAATGTATCAAAGAAGGTATATATAATCAAATATTTATATTATACAATATTTAAAAATAAATAAGAAAATTCTACTTACATAAAATTAAATAAGCAATCTATTACATATAATATTAACTTTATTAAAATAAATATTTGAAACCAAAATATAATCTTATTTCTAGAAATGAAACGAGTCGAGCCTTGCCTACCTTCTCCTTGTGGACCAAATGCTGAGTGTCGCGTTCAAGACAATAGACCTGTGTGCACTTGCAACCGTGGTATGATTGGAGCACCACCCAATTGTAGGCCAGAATGTTTAATTGATCAAGACTGCCCGAGTTATTTGGCTTGCAGTCAGAATAACAAGTGTGCGGATCCATGCGTAGGAAGCTGTGGACTTAATGCCATATGCACTGTTCATAATCATAGACCCGAATGCCAATGCTACGAAGGCTTTGAAGGCGATCCTTTCTCTGGATGCGTACAGAAACGTAAGGATCTAAATTATTTTGTGCATTTTATGTTTGGAATATTATTAAAATGTAATTACTAAATCGATTGCATCCTTTTTACAGAAGCCGTAGAAGATACGCCAGATCTACCGTGCAATCCTTCACCTTGTGGCTTAAACGCCATATGTACTGAAAGAAGTGGTGCTGGATCGTGTACCTGTCCACCAGAATACATTGGAGATCCTTATGTGAGCTGCAGACCAGAATGTGTACAGAATTCTGACTGTCCACACTCGAAGGCCTGCATAAACAACAAATGTAAGAATCCATGCAATGGCGCATGCGGACTGAATGCTGAATGCCAAGTTTTTAACCATCAACCAACTTGTACTTGTTTATCTGGGTACACTGGAGATGCTCTAAATGCCTGTCATGTCCCTGCACCACGTAAGATCATTTAATGTTAAATTTACTTAAAAAAAGAATAAAAATATAATTTTTATTCAAAATAATTTTGTCGAATTTTATTAAATTGTAAGTCAAAGCATTCTTTTCAATTTCAGGACCAGTAGAACCTGAAGCGAAACCGTGCGATCCTTCGCCTTGTGGTCCATACAGCATTTGCCGCGTAGTCGACGGGCATGCGGTATGCACATGTCAACAAAGTTACATTGGAAGTCCACCAAACTGTCGACCAGAATGTGTCGTTAGTACCGATTGTCCGCAGAACAGGGCATGTATAGCTCAACGATGCGAAGACCCTTGCACTCAGACGTGTGGTGCTGGTGCTAACTGCCAAGTAATCAACCATAGTCCAGTTTGTACTTGCCCTAGCGGATATACTGGAAACCCACTCTTTAACTGTATTTTAATTGAAGGTACGCATCTTTGCTAAACGATAATGTTAATAGTTAAACATTTTATTTTTTATCATTTATTTTATTTTATCATTAAACATATTTCCATGTTACTACATACTATTAGAAATCAATCATTTATAATATAAAAATTTCTCTTTCTTCCTGTTAAAACAGGCAAAACACCACCGTATCTGCCACCAGAGAATCCCTGCGCCACATCATTCTGTGGACCTAATTCTCACTGCCGAGTGGTAGACGGAGTTCCCGCGTGCTCATGCCTTCCAAATTTTGTTGGTAGACCGCCGAACTGCCGCCCCGAATGTTTAATAAACGAAGAGTGTCCAGGAAATCTCGCTTGCCAGAACGAACGCTGCGTAGATCCTTGCCCAGGTTCCTGCGGTGTCAATAGCTACTGTAATGTTGTCAAGCACAATTCCGTCTGCATCTGCGATGATGGTTACACCGGTGATCCATTCCGCGAGTGCACTCTTATCTACACGAGACCAGCAACCACCGAGCGACCAACGCCTTGCAATCCATCGCCATGTGGAGCTAATGCCGTTTGCAACGAACGAAATGGCGTCGGATCCTGTACCTGCATGCCAGAATACTTCGGCGACCCGTACACTGGCTGTAGACCAGAATGCGTCACAAACTCCGACTGCGATAGAAATACCGCCTGTATGAACAACAAGTGCGTCAATCCTTGTCAGGACACGTGCGGCCCTATGGCCACTTGTCGCGTCATCAACCACGCACCTTCCTGCACTTGTCTACCGGATTACACCGGTGATCCAACCATCGGCTGCACACCAAAGGGTCGAGTCACGGCCAGACCCATTGTCGATTCTTGCGATCCCTCGCCTTGCGGTCCGAACAGCAACTGCAGAACCTTGGACGGACACGCGGTCTGTTCTTGCCAAGCTGGCTTTGTTGGCACGCCACCAAGTTGCCGACCGGAGTGTACCGTTAGCTCCGAGTGCTCGCAGAACAAGGCTTGCATCAACAACAAATGCGCCGATCCGTGCCCCGGCACTTGCGGCCAGAATACCAAGTGCATGGTTCTGAATCACAATCCGATCTGCAGCTGTTCCAACGGCTACAGTGGCGATCCGTTCAAGTTCTGTGCCAGGGTCGAAACTACAACACCGACGTCACGGGGTAATCCCTGCTCACCGAATCCCTGCGGCCCGAACTCACAGTGCCGAGAGATCAATGGTCAGCCTGCCTGCTCTTGTCTCTTGAACTTCATGGGTAGACCACCAAACTGCCGACCAGAATGCACACAGAATTCCGAGTGTCCCGGCACGGCTGCTTGTGTCAATCAAAGATGCAAGAATCCTTGTCCAGGATCTTGCGGAGAATTCGCCAGGTGCGCGGTGCTCAACCATTTGCCAGTATGCAGTTGTCCCGAAGGATATGTCGGGGATGCAAATGTACAATGTACAATACCTCTTGTCACAAGTAAGTAATAGATTATATTTACATTATTGTTACATGAGTAGTTTTATAAAAATTGTTTATTTATTATATTTAAATAATAAGTTAAACAAGCAATTGCATAAAGTTCTATAATAGCCCTATCAAATGTAAAATTTCCTTATCATTTTTATTCGAATGGAAATATATAATTATTTTTATAATAAAATAGAAGTTAAACAATACCATAATAAAAAAAGTCATATTAACTTTTCGTGTAAGCTTTTAATCATTATGCAATACTAATAAATTATTTATCTCCAGCAACCGAAGAACCTCCACCAAATCCATGTGTACCAAATCCTTGCGGACCGAACGCTCAGTGTCG
This sequence comes from Megastigmus dorsalis, assembly GCA_900490025.1. Classification (NCBI taxonomy): domain Eukaryota; kingdom Metazoa; phylum Arthropoda; class Insecta; order Hymenoptera; family Megastigmidae; genus Megastigmus; species Megastigmus dorsalis. The sequence goes on along the minus strand of UELU01077232.1, from coordinate 67,299 downwards.
CGAGCGCAATGGAGCGGGAGCATGCGCCTGCTTGCCTGATTTCTTCGGAGATCCTTATGACAGCCAGCAGGGTTGCCGTCGCGAATGCGAAGTCAATGCCGACTGTCTGCCTCACTTAGCTTGCACTGGCTTCAAGTGCGTTGATCCATGCCCCGGCACTTGTGGTGTCCTCGCCATATGCAGTGTACAAGATCACATTTCCACCTGTACCTGTCCCATAGGATCGAAGGGTGATCCATACTATGCATGCGAAGAAGATCGAGGTAAGATTTGCAGCAATCTGTACATTTTCAATCTTATTATACCCAAATTAATACATCCCAGTAATACATTTCATTAGCGATATGTAGAGCATATTTGTGCTGAAATTAATAAACGAAAATTCCTTTAGCTCCACCTGTACCGACCGATCCATGCTCGCCTTCACCTTGTGGGCCAAACAGTAAATGCCGATCAGCGAATGGCCAACCTGTTTGCACATGTCTTCCAAACAATATTGGCGAACCTCCACAATGTCGACCGGAATGTCGAGTTAGTGGCGAGTGTCCAATCCATTTGGCCTGCATAAACAACAAATGCGCCGACCCATGCCCCAACACTTGCGGTTTGAGAGCTCAATGCACGACCAAAAACCACAGCCCGATTTGTACTTGCCCGCCAGGCTTTACCGGAAATCCATTCTCACAGTGCCTCGAACAACGTAATTAATCCTTCTTATTTAACTTATTAGTATTGAAACCATATAGTTAGACTATACAAAATGTACTTGTAAATAGTTTTTGATATAAAATTACTCAAATAAATAATTTTGTTTTAGCAAGAGACGATGAAGTTACGGAGCGACCACCATCGTGCAATCCGTCACCATGCGGTCCAAATTCACATTGCCAGATCATATCTGGTAATCCTGCGTGCTCGTGTCTCCCAAATTACATCGGAATTCCGCCAGACTGTCGTCCCGAATGCGTGCTGAGCTCCGAGTGTAATAGCGAGCAAGCCTGCATACAAAACAAGTGCCAAGATCCATGCAGCGGTTCCTGCGGCCTCTACGCACAGTGCCATGTCCTAAATCACATCCCAGTCTGCACCTGTATCGAAGGCTTCACCGGAGATCCATTCTCGCAGTGTTCTTCAGTGCCAAGCAGTAAGTTTCGTATATTTTTAGACTAATATAATCATTAAATTTAGAAAAATTAATACCTAAATCGATGATTCTACTTTTACAAACTAAAATATTTATAAACTTCTATATCATAAGGTCCACCGGTGCCACCGAATCCGTGCAACCCTTCACCATGTGGACCAAATGCAATCTGCAACAACGGAGACTGCGAGTGTCTTCCCGAATATATAGGCAATCCATTTGAGGCTTGCCGTCCCGAGTGCATTCTCAGCTCCGAATGTCCACGAGACACGATGTGCATCAAGACCAAGTGCAAGAACCCATGCCCTGGTACTTGTGGCCAGAATGCTCAGTGCGACATGATCAATCACATTCCAGTATGCTCCTGCCCACTTGGATACATTGGCGATCCTTTCATCAACTGTCGTGCCCAACCGTCTGGTCCAGTTGCAATACCCGACCCATGCAATCCATCGCCTTGTGGGCCGAACAGCGTCTGCAAGAACGTCGAAGGTCATGCTGTATGCTCATGCATCGTGGGTTACCTCGGCACTCCACCGTCATGTAGACCTGAATGTGTAGTAAGCTCGGAATGCTCAGCTACAAGATCCTGCGTCAACTACAAGTGCACAGATCCATGCCTCGGTTCATGTGGTCTCAACGCTAGGTGCGAAGTCATCAATCATTCTCCGATTTGCAGTTGCTTCGCTGGTCAAACCGGTGATCCGTTCAAGAGCTGCTTCGAAATTCCTGGTAATATATGATTGATATTGCGAAATTATGAAAATTCTTTGCGTTTGAATACATCGTTGAATTGAGTCGGTTGAGTTTTATCCTCAAACACAAATGTTTTCTGTTTACAGTTACGATGAAACCAAAAATAGAATCTCCGTGCAATCCGTCACCTTGTGGACCAAATTCCATTTGTCAGAACGTCAATGACAGTCCAATATGTTCCTGTCTCGAAAATTACGTGGGAACCCCACCCAACTGTCGTCCAGAGTGTTTGATAAACCCTGACTGTCACTCGAGCAAATCGTGCATCAACGAGAAGTGTCAAGATCCCTGCGCCGGTTCATGCGGTGAAAATGCTGAATGTTTAGTTATAAACCACGCCGCAATATGTACGTGCTCACGAGGATTCACTGGAAATCCATTTGTCCAGTGTGTTCGTCTAGTAGAATCGACTACAAATCCTTGCGAACCATCACCCTGCGGTTCTAATGCCGTATGTCAACGAAAAGATAACGCTGGTGCCTGTACCTGCATCGACGATTACCACGGCAATCCGTACGAGGGATGCCAACCCGAGTGCACACACAGTTCCGACTGTCAAACGAACAAAGCTTGTCTTCGAAACAAGTGCGTGGATCCCTGTCCTGGAATATGCGGTCCCAATGCTCAGTGCTCAGTCATCAATCACATTCCTACTTGCACCTGCACACCTGGATTCGCTGGAGATCCCTTCTCTGGTTGCGCGTTCGAAGATGGTAATTTGATGCAATTTTATAATGTTACTATTTTATATACTTTACGTATGTTGAAATATAATTATTCACCCCATTTATTGTAGTTCCAGAACCAACTGAACGTACAGATCCATGCAGTCCCTCGCCATGCGGTCCATACAGCGTATGCCACAAGGTCAATGATCAAGCTGTCTGTACTTGTCAAGATACATACTTCGGCTCGCCGCCAAACTGCAAACCAGAATGTTTGGTCAATTCAGAATGCCCACAAAATCGTGCTTGCTACAAGAACAAATGCAACGATCCTTGTCCAGGAACTTGCGGAGTAGGTGCTCAGTGCAGAGTCATAAATCACAATCCTCTCTGCAGTTGCTCAGCAGGCACCACCGGAGATCCATTCGCAAGATGCTACGAAGAACAACGTAAGATACTTTATATGAAAGTGATAAATATCTTAAATATATCACGTTTACCAATAAATCACTCTGACATAAATGTAATTCGTGTTTTAGCCCCGCCTCAACCGCCGATTCCAACAGACGATCCATGCCTTTCAAATCCTTGCGGACTCTACGCCGAGTGCCGAAAGATCGGAAATCAAGCTGCCTGCACTTGCAAAGCGAACTATGTCGGATCTCCACCAAATTGTCGACCCGAATGTGTCGTTAATACAGACTGTGCATCCAATCAGGCTTGCATATCTGAGAAATGCAGAGATCCGTGCGCTGGCTCGTGCGGACAGAATTCCGATTGCCACGTTCAGAATCACATCCCAACTTGTCACTGTCAACAAGACTACACCGGTGATCCATTCACACTCTGCTCTCCAGTCGAAAGTAAGCTAGTAAACCCTAATTTTAGTAAGCATTCCGTTTCACCTACAGATTTAATTAACGAAATTTCCATTCTAGTTACGCCACTTCCACCAAAAGCAAGCGAAGCCTGCCAGTGTGGAGCTAATGCCGATTGCGACAATGGAGTCTGCAAATGCTTGCCCAATTACCTCGGCGATCCATACACGTCTTGTCGACCAGAATGTACTATGAATTCTGAATGCTCGAGAACGAAAGCGTGTATCAATCAACGATGCAAAGACCCGTGTATTGGAACGTGCAGTAGCAACGCCTTGTGCAATGTTGTTAATCACATTCCAATGTGCAGCTGCCCACCAGATATGACTGGCAATCCATTCTCTCAATGCCGACCGGTTGCTAAAAGTGAGTTTGTTTTTAAAAAATTTATTAATTCTAAATGTTTGATCACCTAATCAATCAGCATTGCATTGATTGATCGATTATAAAGTGCTAAAAACAACGTTTTAATTCAAATGAAAATCTCTTTGTTTTTCAGTTCCAGTAACTCAGCCTTGCTCACCATCACCATGTGGACCTAACAGTATTTGCAAGGTTATTGAAAATCACGCGGTTTGCTCTTGTCAACCAACATTTAGTGGCAGTCCACCTGCTTGCAGACCTGAATGTGTTCTCACTTCAGAATGCCCTCTAGAGCAAGCGTGCCTTAATAATAAATGTCAAGATCCTTGTCCAGGATCTTGCGGACAGAATGCCAAATGTCGCGTGATAAATCACAATCCGATTTGCAGCTGTTACGAAAGATACACGGGCGATCCGTTTATCAGTTGTTATCCTGCTCTAAGTAAGTTCTACTTTTACAATATCATTAAAGTCGAATTATCTATTTATTATATACAGGGAATATTTTTCTAGTAGTGTCAAATTTATATTGTCTTCAGGTGGTTCGTATTTGAATCTTATGTAGTCACTTTAACAATATACATTCATTATCTAATTTATAGACTACATAATACAGGTATATTAAAAATAATTCGAAACAAAAAAACTCATTGATCAATTAACATTATACAGCTGATTTATAAAATGTGTATAAAATTACTGATCATCTTAGAATAGATTAATGCTAACGATTCAAAAAATTAATGCAGATCAGTATAATATATTGTTTTAATGATGAAATAGAAATTCATATGAGGACTTTCTTGTCAAATAGAATTTTTATTTGCTAATATCCTATAATGCACCTGATGTTTACTTTAAAATAAATAACGTAGAGAAACTTTTGGAAAATCCATTTTCAGCATTTCGCCGTTTTTGAATAGAATAATAGTTCGTTTTATCTGAAAAGCCTCGTATGAATATGTGTGTAATAAAATGTACATATCATATAAATAATCTCTTAACGTAAATCTCGTTCGTATCATAAAATCATTCGAATATCTTTTGAAACAAAATATGTACATAAGTGGTTCAGTAATCGGATACACTGAATTTCCAACCTAAACAAACATATATTTTCCAGTCGAATCGCCAAAACCAGAAAATCCCTGCGTCCCAACACCTTGCGGACCGAACGCCGAGTGTCAAGTGCGAGGTGAAACATTCGCCTGTTCCTGCTCGGAAAATTACATCGGCGTGCCACCGAACTGCAGACCCGAGTGTACAATCAATCCCGAGTGTCCGCCGCATTTAGCATGTATGCAGCAACGGTGTCGCAATCCGTGCGACGGAATATGCGGTGTCAACGCCCAGTGCAGTGTAGTCAATCACAACGCCGTGTGCAGTTGCAACGAAAATTACAAGGGTGATCCGTTCACCCAGTGCCAGCCCGTCGAGAGGGGTAAGTCAGCTGCCACGACAGCTTATCGCCTTTTACTTTCGTCCACTACGTTATCACTCTGCATGTTTATCTTCGTTTTCTCTTCCGTTCTTCTTTTTTGCATGCGTTTGCGCCAGACAGGTAAGTGCCAAGTGTCTATTGTCTACTCTCACTTTTGCTGCGTCTCTACTCTATCGCCTGTTGGTGTACAGGATATGTCTTTGTCTTTTTTTTGCTGGCGATTATGCTGCAAATATGCTGTACAGTTATTTTAATGTTAAGCGATATTTATGCGAATTAGCGTGCGAATTATTCAACGATTCGTCCCTCACCTCCCTTGACATGGATTTACTAGACCCGACTGGTGGCAGATCAGCGATATTTTATTATTATTTCTGATTAACTGAGGTCTATTACCAACGATCTTTATAACCCCAAGCGTAACAACATTCTTAGGAATTATTATTATATATAACCCATAACCCACCCATTCTATATTAGTTTTAAGAGCGCCTGAATTTACAATATAACCCAATATCTTGAACTTAAGCTTTACAATCCAAAGATATTTAACATAATCTTTACAGATTATTTAGTCTAATTATTTTACGATGCTGATTACCTATTATGAATTTTTACGCTTATAATATATTTAATAAGTTTATATTAACTGCGAACTAATTAAAAATAAGTTGCATTTATTGAAAATGCATATAATCCGCTTGGTGAGTCTTATATCAATCAGTATTAAGAAATGACATGCACTCTCGTCTACAATAATAAAAATACTAGAAATATATTCTTCGCCCAAACGCTTCCTACTATAACCCACTTGACCATTATCATAATAATCTACGAATCTCTTAATAATAATATCTTAATAATATCTTAATAATAATTTACGAATTTTCAAAAACAGCGAAAAATATCTTCAACGCCCTATGCTTCGATTTTAAAATAACCATTAAATAATTTACTTTATATATTTTTTCATTTATAACATCCTAAATTTCGAATATAATAATATTAATGAATAATAAATAACTATCTAATCATTAAAAATACCAAATAATTACGTAAGATTACTTTATACCAAAGATGATAAAAAACGTGATGTTTGCATATATTTTTTTATTTAATTTACAGGTGATAATAGTCCTTATTACTAATCTTCGTTTTTTCAATATGTATACTTATATTAAAGTGAACTGTAGAATATTAAAAATTCCATGCACTTAATACAATATAATATAACTGCACTACAATTATTATTTGTACCAAATGTTAGAAACGTAGAATCATATCTTTGGTATAGAACCTTTAACATCGTTAACCCCCAACTAAAATAAAAACTGTGCCATTACTATATTATTATCAATAATTACAATATTAAACTTTACAACCTGATAATATTAGAGAAAACTTATACACTTTTTCGATTTGAATGAAGATCTTATAAAAGAAATATTTTTATTGTTCATTTTAACAGTTTATTATCTGTATGACCAAAGTGGTGATTCTAGATTTTCTTAACACTTGCAGGAACCTTATTTTGTGCAAAATAATGAGATCCGTGTATCAACGTCTTATTGAATAGGCGCTAGAAATCAAAATATTCACCACTCATTATGCTCGTAGTTTATATCTATATATTCGCTCATGCAGTACTTATTACACTAATATATAAAATCAACATTAATTGGTGAATATCTTCAATACTAGGGCACATTCAGAAAAACGCTGAAACACGGCTCTGACCACTTTGTAAAAAGTAATTCCTGAGAGTTTCATGAAAATCTAGAACTCGCAACCCAGGTCATCTTATTATTAATCTCCAAAATACTTAGATGAAGCTTTAATTAGATAAGAAATATTCTCTTACAGACGACATTTTTTGTATAAATAGCGACAATTTTGAGAGATACAAATTATCGTAATAGCACAGCTCCGAATGAAAAACTTGTCTTTTCCAGAATACCTTCCTTCGATCATTACGAACCCATGCGAACCGTCGCCTTGCGGCTATAACGCGATATGCCGCGTCCAGAACGGCGCAGGCTCGTGCACTTGTAAGGCCGATCACTTGGGTGATCCCTACGTCGCTTGTCGACCCGAGTGCACTAGCAATTCCGATTGCCTGTCCTCGTTGGCATGCGTGAATCTCAAGTGTCGCGATCCCTGCCCGGGTGTCTGTGGCTTCAACGCCCAGTGCCAGCCCGTCAATCATTTGCCGACCTGCACATGCCTACCTGGATTTACCGGGGATGCGTTCAAAATTTGCACGCAACCCTTGAAAAGTAAGATCCCACTCGCAATTCAAATACATTTTCGATGTTTCCATTTTCGCATTCATTTAACCGAGAATAGAATCATTATTATTATTATTTTATTTTGAATAAGATATCCTATCAAGCAACGCACTTAACAAAGATCATTACATATTTTCGCGATCCACGATAACATCACACGCATATTTATACTGTACGACATACATTGAAAACATTTGACTTGCCACCATCAGTCCCGGAAAATCGATGCAATCCTTCGCCTTGTGGACCGTGTAGCCAATGCCGAGTAGTGAACGACCAAGCGGTCTGTTCCTGCTTGAGCACTTGCTTAGGAAGTCCTCCCCATTGCCACGCCGAATGCACCGTTAACGAGGAGTGCTCCGCACAATTAGCTTGTGTCGACCAGAAGTGCGTCTCGCCCTGTCCAGGTATCTGCGGGTTAAACACACAATGCAAGACCATCAATCACAGCCCTATTTGCGTCTGCAATCCAGGATTCACAGGAGATCCCTTCACAAGATGTTTCCCCAATCCAAGTAAGCTCGAGGATCAAACGCACTGTCCTTTCTTCAACCAAATAACCTTTCCACTTTAATCGGCAGTCGGATAATTTTAGAAATAACTAATTACACATGCAAATGTGTCGAACTGAACCTAAAGAAAAAACTATATCTTAAAATTCAATAACATCTCTTTAAATTTACTTACATACCCTTCAACATTTTTTAAACAAGAACTAATCATTGACTATTCAAACATCGGCTTCCTTTATAATAACGCAAATCATTGACACAATCCTTAATCGTAACGCAATAAAGTCCATAACGTTAAAACCATCTACACTTTTACACAGTCGCCGAAGATCAATACGAAGCGAAGCCCATCGAAAATCCTTGCTTCCCATCGCCATGTGGGTCGCACTCGAACTGCAACAATAACGGAGGATTAGCCTCCTGTTCTTGTTTGCCGCACTGCCTGGGAACTCCACCTTATTGTCGTCCAGAATGTACGGTCAATTCCGACTGTCCTATGCACTTAGCCTGCAATAACGAGAGATGCCGTGATCCTTGCGCAGGATCTTGCGGCTTCTCCGCGCTTTGTAGCGTGCACAATCACGTACCAGTTTGCACCTGTCCACAAGGATTCACGGGTGATCCTTTCACTAGTTGCCATCAAGAACCAACAAGTAAGATCCTTCGTTCAACATCAATCGCTAACTGGATAGTTTATGAGGAAATTTTTAAAGTTCCAAACTAATTATCGTCAAATCATACTTTTGCTTATTCAAATGAATCTAAACAACGATTAAATTCTCTTCAACTTTAAAAACAAACTTCTTATTAAGTTTTAATAAACTTACATTCGCAATTAATCATTCAATTAACTAAAATTTATACAGAAGCATAAAATAATCAAGATAACTAATACCATTAATCAATTTGAAATGATTCACAACGTAAAATTTAAACCAATTCATTTCATTAGCTGCTGCACCTGTCGTTTATGACGACCCGTGCAATCCAAATCCTTGCGGATCGAACGCTCAGTGTCACGACGGAAAGTGCACTTGTTATCCCGAATATCACGGTGATCCTTATTACCAATGTCGTCCGGAATGCGTTCTGAATTCAGATTGCCCATCGAACAAAGCCTGCCAGAATCAAAAGTGCGCGAATCCTTGCATAGGAGCTTGCGCCCCGACCGCGACATGTAACGTTTACAACCACGTTATTATGTGCAGTTGTCCACAAGGCATGACGGGAAATGCATTTATCCATTGTGCTGTTGTATCAGGTATTATTTTTGCGGATGGTGCAACTAAATTGTGAAAAGAATTTATGAGGGTGTGATGTTTCTCTCGTTTAATCAAATTTTGAATTTTATATGTTATTGAAACGTGTAATGCAAAATATAGATTTACTATTCACTACTGTGATGAATTTCTTAAAATCTCATTTAGTATATTTAGTTCCATTATAAGTGTAACAGTGATGAGAAATCGTGTTATTGAACAATCAATGCGAAACACATAAGTACCATTAATGAATTTTTCGTTGTACAGTATGTTCTCATAAATCTATATACTTTTTGATTTCTATCAATCCATCGTAATTTAGAAAGTTCTTTTCACAATAACTGTTAGTTCAAAACTAAGAATATACATGATAAACCTTTCTCTCAGATGTACAAGTGAACGTGAACCCGTGCGTTCCATCGCCATGTGGACCAAATAGTCAGTGTCGGCCTCAAAATGGCCAAGCGATTTGCGCTTGCGTTCTAGGTTATCTCGGAAGCCCGCCAACATGTAGACCTGAATGCGTTGTTAATTCCGATTGTCCAAAGAATGAAGCTTGCAGCAATCTCAAGTGTCGAAACCCTTGCGAAGGAACTTGCGGTGTGCATGCTGAATGCCGTGTCATCAATCACAATCCCGTTTGTAGTTGTCCTACCAATTTCATTGGCAATCCATTCACTCGATGTGAACCCAATTTAAGACGTAAGAAATTATTTAATGTTATTATTACAGTGTCGGATCATTATAAAAATATCAACGAAACCTTTTTTTATCACCCAGAATGATTTTTTTAAACTTTTTTAATCGAACTGATATACTCAAATGTTAGATATTCTTATAAATTAAAAATATTAGTTAAAGATCTTATTTTATTAGTGTTAACATATTTGACTAGAATCTTATTAAATACAATCAAAGAACAAATGAGCATTATTACTTACCGTAATAATGAAGTATCATAGAATCAAACTTAACTATTAATTGAATTTACCAGCATCTGATCCTGAAGTTGAAACTCCTTGTCCATCATGCCTCTGTGGTCCTAATGCCCAGTATAACTCCGTGAACGGCAACCCTTCATGCGCATGCCTTCCAGACTTCGTAGGCACACCACCGAATTGTAGACCAGAGTGCATTAATAATGCTGAATGTCCGACTCACCAAGCGTGCATTAATAGCAAGTGCAAAGATCCTTGCGTTGGGTCTTGTGGACTAAATGCCAATTGTCACGTCGTCAGTCACACGCCCATGTGCATGTGTCTCGAGGGATATACAGGCGATCCCTTCACAATGTGCACTTTCAAGCAACGTAAGATAAATAAATATGCTTTACACTAATTTGTTGGAAATTCGGAGTAGGTTGATCGACGAATCGATCCGACTTTAGAAAGTACATTTTCAGTTTTGTGGATGCTCATTAATTTTGCCAACGCATTGAAAATTGTAATTAAATAAAATTTTCAAGTGCATTGGTTAATTTTATAAGCCGTTTAACTGTTGATGAATATTAAATCAAATACTCATTATATTAATACTGACGTGAGATACAACACCCTAGTAAATAAGTATACTAGTTTTAACAGCAATAATTTTGAAGCAATTCAAAGTCAACTGTCAAATTTAGTTGACTATTACTAATCCTGTTTAATCCATAAGCCACCATATTTACTATTTATATTTGTTATAATTATGCACAATTTTATTTACATTAATATTTATGTCCAATATTGCTTAATATACCATGCTAGTTTTAATTTGACCATTTGACAAGAAATTCCACAACAGTTTACTTTACAACATTTATTGTGACCTTTTTAGCACCAAGCGTCCCTGCCGAGGTACTTAGTCCCTGTATGCCATCCCCATGCGGACCGAACGCCGTTTGCAAAGAGCAGAACGGTGTGGGTTCTTGCCAATGCCTGCCAGACTATTTCGGAAACCCATACGAAGGATGCCGCCCCGAATGCACCCTCAGTTCCGATTGTGTATCGAATCTGGCCTGCATAAGAATGAAATGTCAGAACCCCTGTCCTGGAACCTGCGGCCAAAATGCCGAATGCCAAGTGATTAACCACTTGCCCAGTTGCTCTTGCCCGTCCGGATTTACCGGCGACCCCTTCAGATATTGTCGCCCCTACCAGCCACCGCCCAGTAAGTCTCTTGATAATCTTCCGCTGGACCACCAAAGCAAGCACGATTTTTTTATCATCATTAATAAGTTGGCCTCGCAGCTGATAAAAACCACGCATAACACAGATATATTACGCCCAAGCTTACTGATGCCCACCAATAACCTTAACTTTTTTTTGTTCATTTTTTGCCCACATCATTGCCTACAAAGCGAGTTAATCCTATCTCATTCACCCCAGCTTATCAAATTATATGCGACAACATCACCAGATAGAAACATAACATCAATCATTAATGTTTGACATATTATTAGTGATACGCTTGCCAAAGTATATGTCAACGTCACCAAACACCTAAAATGACAACTCCTTTTCTAATGATCACCCATGCCTTATATTAATTTATCGAATTAACATATCAATTATAGCACTATACACCCAGAAAGTACCAGCTAAAAACATAGTTTTCATAGATCGCACCCAAAATTCGACAATGAATTTTACACTAATTAAACAATACTGCAAAAACTAATTCCTGGACTACAAAATAATTAACGCTATTAACGTTTTGTAAGTACAGAAAAGTTCAATGTCACGCTGTGTTGTGCTTCAAAATATGTCATATTGCGCTTGATTTTCTGTACTAACATTCGTAGATTGTGATTATTTTTTAGTACTCGAAACGCACAATAAATAAGTAACCCATTATGCAATAAATGATATCCAAATAAATCTCTAACATCCCAAAGAAACTTACCATATCGTATGAAATGCGTATTAAAACGTTAATATCTTAATGCCAAATAGTTTTGCAATTATTTTTGCAAAATAGACCAATTGCTTATGATTAAAGAGTGAATGTGTGCCATATATTAATCAGTGCTTAAATGGAATAAGGAAATTAATGAAACCATGAAGGTATTTATACAAATCTCTTATAACAATGAAATATTTAGCCAAATGTATAAGTATTTAAGTAATACGATAAGAAGACTGAACATCAAGTAAATACGATCCGGTATTCTAGTTGGCGATTCAACAACCGATCCTTGCAACCCTTCGACTTGTGGACCTAATTCCAACTGTCGTATTGTCAATGGACAGGCTGTCTGTTCATGTCAGCCTTCGTACTTAGGAACTCCACCCAACTGCAGACCTGAATGCGTTTTGAACTCCGAATGTCCAATGAATCGGGCCTGTATCAACCAAAAGTGTGTCGATCCTTGTCCTGCTCCTTGTGGAGTCAATTCTGTCTGTAGAGTTCTTAATCACAGTCCTATTTGTTCGTGCAAGATTGACTACACAGGCGATCCATTCAGTAGATGCTTCTTAATGGACAGTAAGATATTTTTTATTCAAACCGTTCGTTCCTACTACTAACAAATTTAGTTTCCTTTAACTACAAAATTTCTGATCTAGATCATTCAGAAATATTTCAAATTATTGAAAATATTTAAATGTATTTTTCATCGTTAAATTGTACTTTAGTCATACAGTGATTGAGTAAAAAAAGTTCGCAGTTACAAATACATTCAGTCCTCAAAATACCATCCACCATTTTTTTCAGAACCTCAAGTTGAAGTAGATCCCTGTATACCTTCACCTTGTGGACCTTACGCAGAATGTCGTAAGATTGGCTCTTTAGCCTCTTGTTCTTGTCTGCAAAATTACATAGGAAATCCACCCGCTTGTCGACCAGAATGTAGCATAAATTCTGACTGTCCTAGTAACCAAGCGTGTATGAACCAAAAATGTAAAGACCCATGCCCGGGTTCGTGCGGTATGGGCGCCACCTGCAATTGTATTAATCATACGCCCATATGTTCATGTCCACCATCCTTCACTGGCGATCCATTTAGCTATTGCCGACCTATACCTCCAACAATTCAGCCACGTAAGGAAGTTATTTATTATAAATTTCACACTAAGCAGTTTCAATGTAGAAACATAATTATTTTGTTTTCCATTATGAGAAATATTTCATTATTTCTAAAAACGTTCAAAAATTAATTATTCCAGAACTCGATGAAACAGATCCTTGCAATCCTTCTCCTTGTGGATCAAACGCACTCTGTAACAATGGAGTATGTTCTTGTTTGCCTCAATATCAAGGAGATCCGTATACAGGTTGCCGTCCCGAGTGTGTTCTTAATAATGATTGTGCATTAAACAAGGCATGTAGCAATTATAAATGTATCGACCCATGTCCTGGTACTTGTGGATCTTCAGCCGTGTGTAACGTATATAATCATATACCAATATGCACGTGTTCAGAAGGAACAAAGGGTGACGCATTTGTTGCTTGTTATCCATATGGTACGATTAAATGATGATTTACTCAAGATTTTAGTCTTATTTTCATCCATTTTCTGTAATAACACCCTTATTTAATTATGTTTTAAACAGAGGAAATTATTCGCAATCCTTGCAATCCTTCACCTTGCGGATCAAACAGTATTTGTCGAGAAATAAACCAACAAGCCGTGTGCAGCTGTTTGAGTGGATATTTAGGTAGCCCTCCAACTTGCAGACCCGAATGCACTCAAAGTGCAGAATGTCCTCGCGACCGCGCGTGTAGTAATCTAAAGTGCATCGATCCTTGTATCGGCGCTTGTGGTGTTAAAGCTCAATGCCAGGTCATCAATCACAATCCTATATGTAGCTGTTTAGAACAATATACTGGAAATCCTTTCGTACTGTGCCAAATTCGTAAGATACATCATTTATCATTCATTAATATTATAAATATTTATTCAGGAGTTTTACTAAATATAACATCTTTTGTAGTTCAACCAGTTGTACAAGATGAATCCCCAGTTAATCCATGTGTACCCTCGCCATGTGGTCCTAATTCTTTGTGTAAAGAGATAAATAATTTAGCATCTTGTTCTTGCACATTGGATTCGATCGGTACACCACCAAATTGTCGACCAGAATGTGTGAGCAATAGCGAGTGCTCAAACAATTTAGCTTGTATTAATAAAAAGTGTAAAGACCCATGCATAGGCTCTTGTGGCTTTAATGCTGAATGTCGCGTTGTAAGTCATACGCCTATGTGCATCTGCCCATCAGGATATACTGGAGATCCATTCTCACAGTGTACTGTAAAACCAAGTAAGCTATTCCACCAAATTATACAATTATTCCGCACTTGATAGGGTAAAAAAAAATAATGAAATTTATTTTTATAGCTGCCGTTTTTGTTGAGAATGTAGACCCATGTGTGCCATCACCATGTGGTAGCAATGCTATTTGTAGAAAACAAAATAATATAGGATCGTGCACATGCATGGATGATTACACTGGTAATCCTTATGAAGGTTGTCGTCCAGAATGTACTCTAAATTCTGATTGTACTGCAAATTTGGCTTGTATTCGAAATAAATGTAAAGACCCGTGCCCTGGAACTTGTGGACTCAATGCGGATTGCCAAGTAATAAACCATTTACCTTCATGTACTTGTATTAATGGTTTCACTGGAGATCCCTTTAGATATTGTAACCGGATGCCCCTGGATACTGGTAATTTTATAGCCTAAACAAATAAATTAGGATAATTTTTATGAAAGCTTTCTTTTCAAGAAAAATAAATTCCTATGTCGATAAATTGTCATGTTCATTCTGTATACAGTTAAGCATACAATATGCGTACATGTCAGTAATCGCAATGAAATTTAATCCTTGAAAAATTACTTTCTTAAAATTTCCTTGAAAACGAAATCATAAATTTATTTTAACATATTTAAAATAAACTTCCAGGTTTATTAGATCTTTGTAAGCCGTCTCCTTGTGGCCCCAATAGCAACTGCCGAGCAGTTAACGATCAGTCTGTATGTTCTTGTTTATCTGGATATATTGGAAGTCCACCTGGATGCCGTCCAGAGTGTACAGTTAGCTCGGAATGTCCATCAAATCAAGCATGTCTGAATCAAAAATGTGTAAACCCATGTCCAAATCCATGTGGCAGGAATACTAATTGTGTGGTCAATAATCATAGTCCATTCTGTACATGCAGAGAAGGATTTACAGGAGATCCATTCTCTTCATGTTTCCCAATTTCAAGTAAGAATAATTATTTTAGAATCAACGTCAATAGAACAGCCAAGTTAAACATTACCATTTTTGCAGAACCATCTCCTTTGCCATCTACAATTATAAATCCATGCGTACCTTCTCCATGTGGACCATTCTCTGAGTGCCGTGATAATAACGGTATTTCGTCTTGCTCGTGTCAAGCAACTTATATTGGAAGTCCTCCAAATTGTAGACCTGAGTGTACTATTCATTCTGATTGTCCCAGTGATCAAGCTTGTATAAACCGGAAATGTCGAGATCCTTGTCCTGGGTCTTGCGGCTATGGCGCTGAATGTAGAGTAGTCAATCATGTTCCAACATGTACATGCTCTGCTGGTTTTACTGGAGACCCGTTTGTTAGTTGTACCTATAAAGCGCCACAACGTAAGTGTTTATTATACCCTATTTCCTAGCGATATGCAAAAACAAATTTTATTATTAAAATCATTATTACAGAGGATGAAGTAACCGATCCTTGTAATCCATCACCTTGTGGTAGAAATGCGGAATGTAATAATGGAGTTTGCACTTGTCGAGCTGAATATCAAGGAGATCCTCACATTGAATGTCGTCCTGAATGTGTATTGAATTCTGATTGTGCTTTTAATAAAGCCTGTATTAATAATAAGTGCAGAGATCCTTGCCCTGGTACTTGTGGACAAAATGCAGAATGCAATGTCTTCAATCATGTACCAATGTGTAGTTGTCCATCCAAAACTACTGGCAATGCATTCATTTCGTGCAATCCTGTTCGAGGTCTGTAGGAATTTCATTCAATTTCAAGTCTGTAATGAGAATACTTTTACAAGAAACTAAAACTATTATTTCCTTTTATAAATAGATCCTGTTATGACTGAGCCATGTGTACCATCTCCTTGCGGACCAAATAGTGTATGCCGAGCAATAAATAACCAAGCTGTTTGTTCATGCGTTCCAGGATACATAGGAAGTCCCCCAACTTGTAGACCAGAATGTATTCGTAGTACAGATTGTAATAAAAATGAAGTATGCACAAATCAGAAATGCATGAACCCTTGTCCTGGTACTTGTGGTATTAGCTCACTTTGTCAAGTTATCAATCACAGCCCTATATGTAGCTGCCCTCAAGGCTATACAGGAAATCCTTTTACTCGATGCATCCTAATGCGTAAGATAAACAAAATATATAAACGTTTTTTCTCTTGAATTTCATTCAATTAAAAATCGTATTCTTCTTATTTATACAGCACCTTTAGATGTACCTTTTAGTAATCCATGCCAGCCTTCTCCCTGTGGGTTAAATTCACAATGTCAACCTATAAATGATCAAGCATCGTGCAGTTGCTTACCCGATTTTACTGGTCAGCCTCCTAATTGTCGACCTGAATGCGTTAGCAACAGTGAATGCGCTTTAAATTTGGCGTGTAAAAATCGCAAATGTGTTGATCCATGTCCCGGATCTTGTGGTGCTAATGCAGAGTGCCACGTAGTAAGTCATACACCAACATGTTCATGTTTGCCAACGTACACCGGCGATCCTTTCACTCAATGTTATCCAAAACGTAAGAATTTTTTCTTATCATGAGATTGTTGAAAATAAATTAATTTCAGTTTATTATCTTCAATTTAAAGTAGGTTTAAATTGTTACCTAATATTTACTTTCTTGTAGCGATTATTTCATTTGAGCCTTCTACGCCTTGTGTACCATCACCTTGCGGAGCAAATGCAGTATGTAAAGAAAATAACGGTGCTGGATCATGCACATGTTTAACAGACTATATTGGTAATCCGTATGAAGGTTGTCGTCCAGAATGTTCTAGTAGCTCAGATTGCCCTGCAAATCGAGCATGTATTCGAAATAAATGTAAAGATCCTTGTCCTGGAACTTGTGGTCAAAATGCAGTTTGCCAAGTAGTTAATCACTTGCCTTCTTGTACATGTCTTCCAAGATATACTGGAGACCCATTCAATTACTGTAGAGAAGAAATACAAGGTAATTTAATATTGTCAACTTGGGTAAATATAGAACGATTGGATTCAATATTAAAAATCTATTGTATTTTATAGCTGATGCAGTTGAAGCCCCTAGAGACCCATGTAGCCTTAATCCATGCGGACCCAATAGCGACTGTCGAATTAACAATGGACAAGCTGTCTGTTCTTGTAAACCACAATATATCGGTAGTCCACCTGGTTGTAGACCAGAATGCACAATCAATTTAGAATGTCCATTAGACAAAGCTTGTATCAATAAAAAATGCATCAATCCATGCACTAATGTTTGTGGTAGAAATGCGAATTGCAAAGTTGTAAATCATAGTCCAATATGTTCTTGTTCTAATGGATTTTCTGGTAATCCATTTACCGCCTGCTTCCCATTCGGTTAGTATTATAATATTTATTATTTTCTGTACTTGAATTAAGGTTTAATTAAAAAAAAAAATAATTAACGTTTTAGAAGTGCAAAGTACACCTACTGTTGTTGAACCTTGTTTACCGTCACCATGTGGTCCAAATTCTGAATGTCGGAATGTTGGTGGAAATGCAGCATGTTCATGCCAACAGAATTATATTGGGGTTGCGCCTAACTGTAGACCAGAATGTACAATTAATACAGATTGCCCTAGTAATTTAGCATGCATACGTAACAAATGTTCAGATCCATGCCCTGGATCCTGCGGGTTCGAAGCAATCTGTAATGTTTTCAATCACATTCCCGTATGCACTTGTAGAGATGGTTTTACTGGAGATCCATTTACTTCGTGTCAACTAAAGCCACCCATACGTAAGATAAATCTTATTTCATAAATCGTTTTTGAAAACGTTTTAAAATAAGTTACTGCAATGTATTTTCAATTCGAAACTTTAGAAGCAGACCCAGTCGTAACGGATTTATGTAATCCATCACCTTGCGGACCTAATGCAAATTGTCGAGATGGAATATGCACTTGTCAAACAGAATATTCAGGCGATCCATACATTGGATGCCGACCAGAATGCGTTGGAAATGAAGAATGTGCTTTTAATAAAGCATGTGTTCGTAACAAATGCATTGATCCGTGTATAGGAACTTGTGGACAAAATGCACAATGCTTAACTACAAATCATATAGCTATTTGTACTTGCCCTTCAGGAACAAGTGGAAATCCTTTCATTTCATGCAATCCTTATCAAGGTATATATAAATATATATCTTTTAAATAATTCTTTATCGAAGTTTCTTTCCAGTCAATAAAATCTGTTTTCATTCTTAGTCACTGAAAGTCATCCATGTTCACCATCACCTTGTGGACAAAACAGTCACTGTAGAGAAGTTAATGGATTAGCTATATGCAAATGCATTGACGGTTTTGTTGGAAGTCCTCCAACTTGTCGACCTGAATGCATAAGCAGTTCTGATTGCTCTCAAACCCTAGCTTGCATTAATCAAAAATGTCAAGATCCATGTCCAGGAACATGTGGATTAAATACACAGTGTTTAGTTAAAAATCATAATCCTATTTGTACATGTCGGCAAGGATTTGTGGGCAACCCCTTCGTATCATGTTCTCCAATAAGTAAGCATCGCAGTAAACTTAATGAAATCTATACATATTACTTCCAGTGAAAAAGTTAATGTATGATTATATAAAAAATCTTGTATAATTTATGGAAAACATATGCATAAAATGGCCGTACATGAAATATGAATCATAATTTTATTACATGTGAATTATATACGATTATATTTGAGTTATTTTCATACATAATCTTTTTGCTTTAGATTTTACTTAAAATCCTAATTTCAACTTTTCTTTATAGTGGACACTCCTCAAGAACCAATTAATCCATGCTATCCATCACCGTGTGGTCCCAATTCTCAATGTGAAGTTGTTAATCAGCAACCTTCTTGTTCATGCTTATCTGGATTCCAAGGCAGTCCACCTAATTGTCGACCAGAATGTATAAACAATAATGAATGTTCTAATCAATTAGCTTGCATTAGGCAAAAATGTAAAAATCCGTGTTCCGATTCCTGCGGTGCAAACGCTGAGTGTCATGTTGTAAATCATGTTGCTATGTGTGTATGTAGTTCAGGATACACTGGGGATCCATTTACTCAATGCTCTCTCGTCCCAAGTAAGATGTCCTTTTTTGTAGATATTCGATTTTGTAGTAATTTTATTGATGACAAATATTTATATTTATTTAAATCTTTTAGTAATTGAAAATAATAAGCCATGTTCACCAACACCCTGTGGCGCAAATGCAATATGTAAAGAACAAGGAAATGCAGGGTCATGTAGTTGTTTATCTGATTATATTGGAAATCCTTATGAAGGATGCAGACCAGAATGCATCATGAATTCCGATTGCCCAGCGAATTTAGCTTGTACACAAAATAAGTGCAAAGATCCCTGCCCTGGAAGTTGTGGACAAAACGCATTGTGTCAAGTTGTTAGTCATGCTCCTATTTGCACATGTATTCAAGGTTTTACTGGAAATCCGTTCAGTCACTGTACTCTAACTCCAACTCGTAAGAATATTTTTATTTTTGTATTTACCTACATCAGGAAATACTCTATTATAATATTATCATTTTTCCTAAAGAATTAGACGAACCAGTCAATCCATGCAACCCATCGCCTTGTGGACCAAACAGTGAATGCCGTGTTAATAATGGAATATCAATTTGCTCTTGTCGATCAACCTTTGTAGGATCTCCGCCCAATTGTCGACCAGAATGTGTTATTAATTCTGAATGCGCAACAAATCGAGCCTGTAAAAACCAAAAATGCACAGACCCATGCATTAATTCATGTGGCTTAAATGCTAATTGTAAAGTCATCAATCATAGTCCAATTTGCTTCTGCAATAGTGGTTACACTGGAGATCCATTTACGCAATGTATTTATGATATTGGTATGTGGAAGATTTATTCAATTTTCTTTTAAAATAGTGCTTTTCACAGTTTTTGATATTTTAAACAATAAAATAATCCTCAAAGCTAAAAATAAAGTTTCTATAAAAAATTTATTATTTTAGTACCAAGTGTAGCTTCGCAAGTTGAAAAAGATCCTTGCATGCCTTCACCATGCGGTGCTAATTCTGTATGTCAACAAATTGGAGAAACAGCTGCATGTACTTGTTCACCAAATTACATTGGAAGTCCACCAAATTGTAGACCTGAATGCACAGTTCACACTGACTGTCCAAGAAATAAAGCATGTTTGCAAGAAAAATGCAAGGATCCATGTTTAGGATCGTGTGGTTTTGACGCTATTTGTTCGGTGTTTAACCATGTACCTGTTTGCACATGCCGCGAAGGATACACGGGAAATCCTTTCGAACAATGTCGTCCACAACCATTGCAAAGTAAGATTTACTTTGAACTTCATTTGAACTAAATGTTGATAACGAATAACGTACATTATTTTCATATAAAAATGTTATTATTTGTAGCTGAACCAGTAGAAGTAGATCCGTGTGCATCTAATCCTTGTGGATCAAATGCCCAATGTAATAATGGAATTTGTACATGTGCTCCTGAATTTTTCGGCAATCCTTATATTGGTTGTAGACCAGAATGCGTTCTTAATACAGACTGTCCTCGTGATCAAACCTGTGTCAGAAATAAATGTAGAAACCCTTGCCCAGACCCATGTGCCTATAACGCACAATGTTCTGTAGTGAACCACGTACCAATATGCAGTTGTTCCACTGGCTTTGAAGGGAATGCATTCATTCAGTGCAATGCAATACGAGGTATTTTACTTAACCAGCATATTAAATATTAAACGTATTCATCATTATTCCAAAAATGAGTAATGATGAACTTGTATTAAAATAATATTATATAGTACTTAAGAAGTAGATGAAAATGTTTTTACAAAAAAGAGATTATCTATATTTTCTCCATCTTAATTAATAAAAAATTAATGTACGTATCATGCTTGATCATTAAAAAATATTAATTCTTATTTCCAAAAATATAAATTCTTATATCGTATCTGATAGTATATCAGTGGTGGTTTCTAATAATGGGATACGAATAATTTAACAAATATCGTACACATTTCAACTACTTTTTAAGAATATAATTTAGCTTCAAATATAATTTTTTTATTAATATTAATCACAAATGCTGCAAAACTAATGAACATATTATCCACTTTTTATAGACCCCACTCCAATATCTCCATGTTCTCAATCACCTTGTGGAGCAAATAGTTTATGCCGACCTGTAAATGGGCAGGCAGTGTGTTCTTGTATCCAAGGTTTTATTGGCAGTCCTCCATTATGTCGACCAGAATGTACAACTAGTTCAGATTGTACTCTAAATCAAGCCTGCATTAATCAAAAATGTAATGACCCATGTATAGGAGCTTGTGGAATTGATGCTATATGCAAAACTGTTAACCACAACCCAATATGTCATTGCGCAGCAAGATTCACTGGAAATCCATTTGTGCAATGCATTCCTATGCGTAAGATTTTTTTCATTGTACATCAAACTCTTAACAGTAATCGATCAATAATAAAAAAAATAATTATTTTTCCTGTAGCGGACACACCACCTACTCCAATTAATCCATGCCAACCATCGCCCTGCGGTCCAAATTCTCAATGTCAAGTCACAAATGAATCGCCTTCATGTAGTTGCTTACCTGATTTTACCGGATCTCCGCCTAATTGTAGGCCCCAGTGTATTAGTAATAGCGAATGTCCAAATAATCAAGCGTGCATCAATAATAAATGTAAAGATCCATGCCCTGGTTCATGCGGAGCGAATGCAGAATGTAGAACTGTTAGTCATGTTCCTATGTGTTACTGTCCTAGTCAATATACCGGTGATCCTTTCACTCAGTGTACGCTTAAGCCACGTAAGTTATTTAAGCTCTTATTAAGTAAAGAATTCAAATTCATGAAACGCGAGACTTATCGAAATGTATTTCAACTTTCTAGTTGATGTACCTGTTGAATCTGCTAATCCATGTGTACCATCGCCTTGCGGATCTAATGCCGTATGTCGTGAACAAAATGGAGCTGGCTCATGCTCCTGCGTTTCTGATTATACTGGCAATCCGTATGAAGGTTGTAGACCAGAATGTGTAACTAGTTCAGATTGCTCGCTAAATCTTGCTTGTGTAAATTTCAAATGTAAAGATCCATGCCCTGGAACTTGCGGGTTGAATGCACAATGCCAAGTAGTTAATCACTTAGCAACTTGTTCTTGCTATTCTGGTTATAGCGGTGATCCTTATAGATTCTGCCAAATTTCAAAGCCAAATGGTATGTTTTCTCAATATGAAAACATAATTTTTTAAGCTTTCCATTTACTAAGTTATATTTTTACTTACAGACGTTGAACCTGATAGAACCAACCCTTGTTCTACATCATACTGTGGACCAAATAGTCAATGTAGAGTTGTTAATAGTATAGCAGTTTGTTCGTGTTTAGCAGAATATATAGGTAGCCCACCGGCTTGTAGACCGGAGTGTGTCAGTAGTTCGGAATGTTCATCAGATAAAACATGCATGAATCAAAAGTGCGTTAACCCTTGCCCGGCTGCATGTGGTCAAAATTCAAATTGTAGGGTTATAAATCATTCCCCACACTGCACGTGTACTCAAGGATTTACAGGAGATCCATTTACCATTTGTTTCCCTATGCGACGTAAGTTTATAATGAATAGTTTTTTTTTTATAAATTCAATGTTTATAGAGCTGAAATTAATTTTATTTAATACCCAATAGCCACTCCTTCAGTCAGTGAACCTGTTATACCAGCGGATCCATGTTTCCCATCACCTTGTGGTCCTAATGCAGATTGTCATAATACAGGTCGTGTTCCATCGTGCGCATGTCGACCAAATTATATCGGTTCTCCACCTAATTGTAAACCGGAGTGTACGATTAATGCAGAGTGCTCTAGTAATCAAGCTTGCATGAGACAAAAATGTCAAGATCCTTGTCCAGGATCTTGTGGTATCTTAGCTACATGTAATGTTATCAATCACACTCCGATTTGCTCGTGTCCTGATGGTTACACTGGAGATCCTTTCACAATGTGCAATATTAAACCCGAACGACGTAAGAAATCTGTTAATTATTTGTTAACTTGTATTACGTAAATTTGTATACTTAAAATCTCTTAAAAAATTATAGCTACTGAAGTAAGCGATGACCCTTGTGCTCAAACACAGTGTGGATCTAATGCTCAATGTAATAACGGCATCTGCACATGCTTGCCAGAATATCAAGGAGATCCATATATTGGTTGTCGACCAGAGTGCGTCTTAAACAATGACTGTGACTTTAATAAAGCATGCATTCGACAAAAATGCATTGATCCTTGTCGAAATACATGTGGTCAAAATGCTATTTGTAATGTGTATAATCACATTCCCATATGCACTTGCCCACCTGGCACGACTGGAAATGCTTTTGCAATTTGTACAACAGTCCAAAACAGTACGTTATCTATTCTTTTTGGATTTTACTAAAATTACTTTATAATAATGATAGTCTAATATAATTTAAAATTCAAAATATTTATTTAACATTTGATCTTCATTAAATTAATTTAAAAAAAAAACATGTGTTGAAAAACTAATATATTAAACTTTAACTATTTTAAAATATTATTAAAAATATCCTTCTTATCTATTTAATAGTTCAAAGTGACAGTGACCCATGCAATCCATCTCCATGTGGTCCTAACAGTCAATGTCGACAAGTTAATGGGCAAGCCGTGTGCTCTTGTGTCATTGGATATCTCGGAGCTCCGCCATCGTGTAGACCAGAATGCGTTGTTAGCTCGGAATGTCCTCAAAACCAAGCTTGTAATAACCAAAAATGTGTTGATCCTTGCCCAGGTGTTTGTGGAAATCGTGCTGTTTGTAAAGTAATAAGTCACAATCCGATATGCAGTTGTCAACCGGGAATGACAGGAAATGCATTCGTTGCGTGCTTCCCAATTCGTAAGCATTGAACTTATAACTGTATCAAAAAACTAAAACTTATTATTTAAAAAAATTATATATTTAATTTTAAAGCATCAACACCTCCGGTACCAGTTAATCCTTGTGTACCATCACCATGCGGACCAAACTCACAATGTCAAGTAACAAATGATTCACCATCATGTTCTTGTTTACCTGAATTTTCGGGATCTCCTCCAAATTGTAGACCAGAATGTACAAGCAATTCGGAATGTCCAAATCATTTGGCTTGTATCAATAAAAAATGTCAAGATCCATGTCCCAATTCTTGTGCTTCCAATGCCCAGTGCCGTGTTATCAGCCATACACCTACTTGTACTTGTCCTTCAGGGTATAGTGGTGATCCATTCACTTTCTGTTCGCTTAGTATAGGTAAGAAATTTTGTTCGCGTTATGAACAAAAACAATTTTTGGAATATTTATTTTAATAGACAAATTCATTATCTCGTTATCTTATCAAACTCCAGTTCAAGATCAAGCTCCGGTAAACCCATGCACTCCATCACCATGCGGTGCGAACGCTGTATGCAAAGTGCAACAGAATGCTGGATCGTGCACTTGCTTATCAGATTATATTGGAAATCCTTACGAAGGATGCAGACCTGAATGTAGCCAAAATACTGACTGTCCATCGAATTTAGCCTGCATTAACCAAAAATGTAAAGATCCGTGCCCTGGAACATGTGGTCAAAATGCTGAATGCTACGTACAGAATCATTCGCCAATATGCGTATGCTTTGACAGATATACCGGTGATCCGTTCAGATATTGCCAACCAATACCTCCTCCACGTAAGAATAAAATATACATATGTATATCACTGCATAAACTTAAAATTTAAATAGCTTAGTCTGTATTCTTTCCAAAGGTATTTTATTGTAAAAAAAATGACTAACAATTTTTAGTGTCAAAGTTTAGATTATACTTCCATTTCAATTAAAATTATATAAATATGTAAACCTTTTTTATAACTTATTAGAGAGCGATACATCCTTGGTTAGCCCATGCAGCAATACACAATGCGGCCCCTATTCACAATGTCGGGAAGTCAATGGTCAAGGCGTCTGTTCGTGCTTACCAGAATTTATTGGAATACCACCAGCATGTAAACCAGAATGTACCACCAATTCCGAATGCGCTCCAAATCGCGCTTGTATAAATCAGAAATGCGTTGACCCCTGTACCAATCGATGTGGCGAACAAACTACTTGCAGAGTTATGAATCATAGTCCCATATGCATTTGCAGGCCAGGACTAACTGGCGATCCATTCTCACGCTGTTATGCGTTAGAACGTAAGAACCTAAATAATTTGCCGTTCAAACATTGAATGTTTATTTTTGCATAGTTTAGGAACAAAGAATCAATGTTGTACTTGTTTGCTTATAAAATTATTCATTTTTAGCAATTCAACAACCTCAATCAAACCCCTGTATTCCATCTCCATGTGGTCCAAATTCGTTGTGTCAAAATAACAATGGTTTATCTTCTTGCTCATGCGCCGCTACTTACATGGGAACTCCACCAAACTGTCGTCCCGAGTGTACGATTAATTCAGATTGTGCAAGCAATAAAGCATGTATCAATGAACGTTGTATTGACCCTTGCCCAGGATCATGTGGCTTAAATGCTCTTTGTACAGTTTACAATCATGTCCCATCATGTAATTGTATCGAAGGTTACACAGGAGATCCATTCTCAAACTGCCAATATCAACCACGTAAGCAAACGGTTTTTTAAAAAAGTATTACATGCTTGTGTTCAATTTTTTTTTTTTTTGTTAAAATCAAAAACTTTAAACACTTTTAGATGTTTTAGTACGACTTGAATCATATTAAATTTTAATACAGCAATATGTAATGCATTACTTTCGTGTTAGAGTAGTGTATTTGCGTAACCATAAAAGAAAAGTTGAAAATCTTTGGGTAGATTTCTTCTTGGTAATTCTCCAAAAAGTCAATAGAGTGATTATTAGTACGAAAATATTGTATTACTATCTAGATTTTGTAAAAACTCATACTTTGACGTATTGCATTTAAAAAAAAAATCATTTTCATATCTTAAAATACATATTGATATCTTTAAATGATATTTATGAAGATCTTTAATAAATTCTAATACTAAAACTAAACTGAATTTCTTGAAATATGATACGTCTAAAGGTTCAAAGAATTATTTAATACAAAAACTTGCAGCATTTAATTTTTAATGAATTATATTATTTTTTCTACGTAAATAAAATACGATATTTATTTAATTATACAGCTGTAGCACAATCACCAGTAGAAATTGAGTGCAATTGTGGCCCTAATACCGACTGCCAAAACGGAATTTGTATTTGTAGACCAGAATACTTTGGAGATCCAAATATTGGTTGTAGACCGGAATGTGTTCTTAATACCGATTGCCCAAGTAATAGGGCATGTATCAGAAATAAATGTTCAGATCCATGTCTTAATACTTGTGGACAAAGTGCTGATTGCTACGTAGCGCAACATGTCGCTATGTGCAACTGCCCAGTTGGAACAACTGGTAATGCTTTCATTTCCTGTCAAGCAGTATCAGGTACTTTAAAAACATACCTTTATTTTACGTATCAGTTTTTTCAGCTAAGTAATTTTAAAATTTTTATTTCCAACATAGTTATGCCCGATCGAAGACCATGCACTCCTTCTCCGTGTGGTCCAAACAGCATTTGTAGAGAAATAAATGGAAACGCTGTTTGTACCTGTTCTCCCAATTTCCTTGGCAGTCCACCATCTTGTAGGCCAGAATGTACTTTAAGCTCGGACTGTCCGAGAAATCTCGCATGCGTAAATCAAAAATGTGTTGACCCTTGCCCTGGAACGTGCGGAATCCTAGCGGTTTGTCAAGTGGTCAATCACAACCCTATTTGTTCATGTCCTCAAAGATACACCGGAAATCCCTTCGTCAGATGCATTCCACATCGTAAGACGATATACATTAAGAATTTAACCAAACCAGAAACAGAGACTCTAAATCTTATCTAGAATTTTAAATGGGGAAAATGATCTTTTGTACAGTTCCTTCGAAGTAATTGCTTCTACAACACAATTGCTTCAAAAGAAATCAGTTGTTTGACAAAACAATCACGGGATACAGATAATTTTTCTTCATTATTATTCAGATAAGCGAAAGTATCTGTTTCTGGCTCTTTTAATTAGCAACAAAGAAAAAAAGGTATTAATGAAACAATTTTACAAACAGAACCAGTAAACGATCTGCCATCAGTAAATCCATGTCAACCCTCCCCATGCGGTCCTTACGCAACCTGTCAAGTTGTAAACGACCTGTCCTCGTGCTCTTGCGAGTCTGGTTACATAGGCTCGCCGCCAAACTGCAGACCCGAGTGCGTTAGCAACTCCGAGTGTCCCACTCAGCAGGCGTGCATCAATAAAAAATGCAGAGACCCGTGCGTAGGCTCTTGCGGAGCTAATGCTGTGTGTAGCGTCGTCAGTCACACCGCGATTTGCATGTGCGCGAACTTCTACAGCGGCGATCCGTTTTCACAATGTTTCCCAGTGCAATGTAAGATTATTAAGACGATTATTTCCAGGAAGACAGAGCGAATTCTCTTCCATTATTTTCTACTCTTTAAGAGATGCATAAAGTAGTTAGTAGTAAATCGCAATGCCTGGAAATTGTGTGCACTCTTGAAGTTTTAAATATATCATGCTTCATATTAAAATCGACTATATTCTTTGTTTTGGTACAAAGTAGAAAGTAATTGTTTGATACAATTTATTGTACAAAACTATTACGTTTTAATATGCAATCATGGTATAGTTTTATCAAGTGCTTATACGTGTGACTGGGATATCCATGTAAGATAAACAGGTTCCAAACTTACAATTGCTGTAATTTTATTTAACAGTTCTAAAAACTGCTGTCGCAATATTATGTGCACAAAAAAAAAGTTATATAATTTTGATCAAATGTTTATTTGAACACTTCCATTTAAATCAAGTAAATATTTTATTAATTTGTATTCAGATAAATATTTATTCAAAATCCTAAAATTACAAGCTTTTAAGAAAAAAATCGGTTTACGTATTTTACAGTGATTTTAATTTTTCCACCTGTTCATACATAAAATATCCCGTACAAATATAACACAGACAAGGACACAGTTACTAAGCACTGATCCTACTACTTACTACCTACTCTCTACTACCAATTTGAATATTTTGTCCTAATGAATGTTACTTTAAAATGTTTTAGCTGAGCCCCCGACCCAAGAATTGATCAGACCATGTAGCCCCTCACCTTGTGGCGCTAACGCCGAATGTAAAGAACAAAACGGCGTTGGATCCTGCACATGTTTACCCGACTACTTTGGAAACCCGTATGAGGGCTGTAGACCAGAATGCCTCCATAATTCTGACTGTCCATCATTCTTAAGCTGTGTTCAGAAAAAATGCAGAGACCCTTGCCCTGGTGCTTGTGGCCAAAATGCCGATTGCACAGCTATTAATCATTTGCCCTCTTGCACATGTCGCCCAGGATATTCCGGAAATCCATTCAGTTATTGTACCATTAATATGGAACCCTGTAAGTTCATTAAGCATCTGCTTTCATTACGTTGTTACTTTGACTTTTTCTGTTCATCGTCGGTCCAAATTTTGCACGCTCATTTACAGCTTTACAAATTTTTGTATACTTCCTCTAGTACATTTTAAAAATTACTTCCAATATTTATATATTTATTTATTTATTTTTCATTTTTGCAACGAGAAAACTTTTGTGCGTTAAAATTATATGAAATGATTTCAAAGTTAGCAAATTTAGTATCAAAACAAGTTAACAATTTGTTGTAGTATGATCTGCATAAATATGTCTTCTAAATTTTAGATTTAAAATGCCAGCCGATCCAAAATTTGCATGAAATATTCACTATTAAATTTAAAATTGAGTCAAATTTATTGATTTTCAAAGAAGCACATGCCAGACATTTAATCCAATTACAAATTTGGTTTATTTTCCACCAATGATTATGCACGTAATATTGATTAAAAACAACTAATATTCAAAATCAAGCAATATATATTTTTTATGGCTTTGTGAAGTTTTGGTATTTAGTTACTGTCGATTTTCCTCAAGCAAAAATAAAACAATTTATGGTACTTGACTAACAAATATTTGATTTTTTTTCTCAGTAAGGAGATTGAGAGAGAAAATTAAATTCAGTTTAGGCAATCTTAATTTTGT
The DNA here is from genome assembly GCA_900490025.1 of Megastigmus dorsalis. Lineage (NCBI taxonomy): Eukaryota > Metazoa > Arthropoda > Insecta > Hymenoptera > Megastigmidae > Megastigmus > Megastigmus dorsalis. The sequence continues at coordinate 37,596 of UELU01077232.1, read as the reverse complement.
CTGACGAAAACCTTCGCAAAATAATATGTATCAATTATGCAATCATAGCATTTTTTCTTTTTATTTATATCAATTCTAAAACCATATATTCTATACCATCCTCATGCATGTTATCAAAACCTAAAATAAATTTCTTCTGCAAGTCAATATTCCCAACAGCAAAACCATTTACAAGTTGCACAAGTATTTGCATATATTTTAAATAAAAACATTTATTCACCAGCTGTAAACGAGAATGTATGTTCTCCATCACCCTGTGGACCAAATAGTCAATGTCGGGAGGTAAATGGCCAAGCTGTGTGTTCCTGTATGCCTTCTTACATAGGTAGCCCACCTGGATGTAGACCCGAATGTATTGCCAGTACAGAATGCTCGTCCAACTTAGCCTGCGAAAATCAAAAATGTGTGGACCCATGCCCTAACCCATGCGGAATTGGTACCAATTGCAACGTTGTTAACCATAGCCCAATTTGTGCTTGTATGCCAGGATATACCGGAAACCCATTCACTAGATGCACACCTCTTCCACGTAAGACACCTCCTTCATCGCCATTTGATATCCGCTCAACTGTACTATTAGTGTAACATTATTGCATAACCATTGCTCATTATTTTTTAGCTGTTCAAGCAATCGAACCAGTTGCACCCAATCCGTGTGTCCCATCGCCCTGTGGTAGCTATGCTCAATGTCGAAATGTCAATGGGCTAGCTGCATGCTCATGCGTTGATAATTATGTTGGCCAACCACCTAACTGCAGACCCGAGTGTTCCATAAACTCCGAGTGTCCTAGTGACAAAGCTTGCATAAACCACAAGTGTATCGATCCATGCCCAGGCTCTTGTGGAGCGGTTGCCATTTGTTCCATAGTTACTCACGTGCCAGTCTGTACATGTCCCCAAGGGTACACGGGAGATCCATTCAGACAATGCAACCTACAACCACCTATATGTAAGAATTTCTTCTTTTTTTCAGAGAGAAAGATCTAAAAGAATTAGAATCTTTATGTATCATACGTAATAATATCAATTATTTCAGCATACGATCCTAATGTAGCGGTTGATAAATGTAACCCATCACCTTGTGGCGCTAATGCAGTATGTTCTGACGGAGCATGCTCGTGTTTACCAGAATTCAAGGGCGACCCATACGCTGCATGTCGCCCTGAATGCGTACTCAACTCGGATTGCCCACGCGATCGTGCTTGTTTACAACGAAAGTGTCAAGATCCATGTCCTGGAGCTTGTGCTTCGAATGCCCTGTGCTCAGTGATCAATCACGTACCCATGTGTAGTTGTCCCGCAGGAATGACCGGCACTGCATTCAGCCAATGCTTACCTTTGCCAAGTACCTATTTTTCTACTAAGTTATTGCATTTACACGAATCAGACAATCTTATTTTAAATTTAACATCCCTTATCATAGCTGAACCTGTTAACCCATGCAGTCCATCGCCTTGTGGTCCAAACAGCGAATGCCGTGTCATTAATGGACAGGGTGTCTGCTCTTGTATTAGAGGATACTTAGGAAGTCCCCCAACCTGCAGACCCGAGTGCGTTGTTAGCACAGATTGCCTTCAAAATCAGGCCTGCAGCAATCAAAAGTGCATAGATCCTTGTCCTGGAAGTTGCGGAATCAGTGCGATCTGTGAAGTTGTAAATCACAATCCGATTTGTAGTTGTCCTGTACGTTCCACTGGAAATCCTTTCGTCCAATGCAGTCAAATGTGTAAGCATTATTAATTCATTAACAAAACAAAAAATTACTTTTATAATGGTTACCTTTAATATACTTATATAATTTTAATGTAAAAATCCAAGTCATGTAAAAGTCTGTTTTTAAATAATTTTAAAAGTAGGTAATTTTATTCAATCAATTTCTACGTTTCTAAAAGTAGCCCCGCAAATTAAAAAAATGTATATTAAACAAAAATTTTTTTAGTGCCCGATGAAGTACAGGTTCCTAAAAATCCTTGTCAACCATCACCTTGCGGCCCGAATTCTCAATGCAACGTTGTAAACGATTCTCCTTCCTGCTCTTGTTTACCTGAATTTAATGGAAGTCCACCAAACTGTAGACCAGAATGTGTTAGCAATGGAGAATGTCCTAGTCAATTAGCTTGTATCAATCAAAGATGTAAAGATCCTTGTATTGGTTCTTGCGGTAGTAATACCGACTGCTACGTAGTCAGCCATACCCCAATGTGCACATGTATTCAATCATACACAGGTGATCCATTTACACAGTGTAACCCTGCAGTTAGTGGTAAGTAAATGAACTGTGGAAATGTAAATTATCTTTAATTTTTTTAATAGTACTTAAAATTATGGTTTTCCTTATAGTGCAACCATCAGAGACTCCTAACCCCTGTGTACCCAATCCTTGCGGACCAAATGCAGTTTGTAAAGAACAAAATGGAGCAGGTTCCTGCTCTTGCAACTCCAATTACTTCGGCAATCCTTACGAAGGTTGTCGTCCAGAATGTATAACAAACTCTGACTGTGCATCAGTTTTAGCATGTATCAATATGAAATGTAAAGACCCCTGTCCTGGAATTTGTGGAAGAAATGCAGAATGTAACGTTATAAATCATAGCCCAATCTGTTCTTGCTATCAAGAATATACTGGTGATCCTTTCAGATATTGCAGTGTTGTTCAAAAAGGTATAATTTCTATTCCTAATTTAACTAATAAATTTCCACAGTTTTCTTACAGTAACATTGTTTCTTTAGATCCCGTTGCCGCAAGTAACCCTTGTAGCCAATCTCCGTGTGGACCCAATAGTCAATGCCGTGTAGTTAATGATCAGGCTGTATGCTCATGCTTGTCCGATTACAAGGGTACACCTCCAAATTGTAGACCAGAATGTACTGTTAGTTCTGAATGTCCCTTAAACAGAGCATGCTTTAACAAAAAATGCATAGATCCTTGCCCAGGAACTTGTGCATCAAATTCCAGATGCGATACAATCAATCACAGTCCTATTTGTTCTTGTCAACCTGGTCACACAGGAGACCCATTCACATTATGCTACGAACTTCCAAGTAAGTACATTTCATTTTAAACGATTTCTTTTTAAACAAAAGTTTTGTTACAAATATTTATTTTATTAAAAATATTTTCATTTCCAGAGCAAGAAGACAGACCAACACCAGTAAATCCATGCGTCCCTTCACCATGTGGACCTAATTCGGAATGTCGAGTAGTAAACGAACAAGCATCGTGCGCTTGTTTAGCTACTTTTATGGGAACGCCACCTAATTGCCGACCAGAATGTACTATAAACCCTGATTGTCCAAGCAATCAAGCATGTCTACAAAATAAATGCCAAGATCCTTGCCCAGGATCTTGTGGACTGAATGCCCAGTGCAATGTTCTGAATCACATTCCAATATGCAATTGCCCTGAAAGCTACACAGGAGATGCATTTACAAGATGTACTCTGAAACCTGCCGATACACGTAAGATTTTTTTTATGAATAGACATAATACTTTTTAACATAAACCAATCACCGTTTTAATATAATAAGTTTAAATAATATAATAAGTTTAAATTTAAACCTTTATACTATTCTTTTATTTATTTTTTTATTGTACCTGATGGATGTAAATAACATACTCAATGAGTATAAAACAATCAGTTTAATATTGCTAATATTTTTTTCAGCGCCAATAACAAAACCAAATGATCCATGCTTGAATTGTGGATCCAACAGTATGTGCATAAGAAATGAATGTGTCTGTTTACCCGATTATCATGGCGATCCGTACATTGGATGTCGTCCAGAATGTGTAATGAACACAGATTGTCAACGTAATCAAGCTTGTATAAGACAAAGATGTACTGATCCATGCATTAACATCTGTGGTCAAAATGCACTATGCACGGTTGTAAACCACATTCCAACCTGCAGTTGCATTACGGGTATGATAGGCAATCCATTTATTTCATGCAGCCCACAACAAGGTACTTCAAATTTCTTTTTGCAATCTTAAAATTCTAATTTGTTACGTTTACTTTATATATAGTTAATCTTGTAAATTTATATCTATTAGATCCAAAGATTCCCGAAGATCCATGCAGTCAATCACCGTGTGGCTCCAATAGCCAATGTCGCAATGTCAATGGGCAAGCTGTGTGCTCTTGCGTTCCTGGGTACTTAGGTTCTCCACCGAACTGCAGACCGGAATGTATATTAAGTTCCGATTGTCCGCTCAGTCAAGCTTGTAGCAATCAAAAATGTATCGATCCTTGCCCAGGAACATGTGGTATAAATGCTCGGTGCCAAGTTGTCAATCACAATCCAATTTGTAGTTGCATGGAAGATTTAACTGGCAACCCGTTTACATTATGTAATCCAATTCGTAAGTATACATATATATATATACATTTTTCATTTTATAAAATCAAAAGTTGATAACATAATTTAACACGATCCTTCTTTTATAGCTGCGCAACCAAAACCATCTGATGAAAATCCTTGCATACCTTCACCTTGTGGTCCTAACGCACAATGTCAAGTGACAAATAATGCTCCGGCCTGCACTTGCTTACCAGAATTTAAGGGATCACCTCCAAATTGCAGACCAGAATGCAGTAACAATAATGATTGTCCGAATCAATTAGCTTGTATCAATCAAAAGTGCCGCGACCCCTGCCCGGGTTCATGCGGTGTGTATGCAGAATGTCGAGTAGTAAGTCACACGCCAACCTGCACTTGCCCGTCTGGATACACTGGTGATCCATTTACGCTTTGCAATCTTCGACAAAGTAAGTACTTTTCCACTGCTTATAATGGGTTCGTAATCTAAAAGCGCGTTAATTAGTCTTACATTTATTACCATTGACACTAAGAATCAAAATAATGCTTTATTTGAAATCTAGAATATATATAATAGAACTGCAATCTGAAATTATAACAATCTTTCCAGAAATTAATTTATTTTGAATAGTGCAAAGCCATATTGATTACGTAAAAAATAAAAATAAGATTTATCTTAATATTTTATTTATGTTTTATTATTAAATAGTCATGGTAATGTAACTTTTACAGTGGAACAAATCACGCCCAAGCCTGCCACTCCATGCGTGCCATCACCTTGCGGTTCTAATGCCGTATGTCGCGAACAAAATGGAGCAGGAGCTTGCACATGTTTACAAGATTATATCGGCAATCCATACGAAGGGTGCAGACCAGAATGCGTTATTAACTCAGATTGTTCGTCCGACAAAGCATGCATCCGTTCAAAATGTCAAAACCCATGTCCTGGCTCTTGCGGTCAAAATGCAATGTGCCATGTAATAAACCACTTACCTACGTGTACTTGTCAAACTGGTTACACGGGTGATCCATTCCGCTTCTGCTCTCCTGAAAGAGAACGTAAGTTAAATTTAAAAAAAAGTGAATTATATACATATTCCACGAAATTCCATATAAAATATAAACATAATTTGTTGTTGAAAATAGGTGACCCAGTCCAAACGATACAGCCATGCAGTCCATCACCATGTGGTCCAAATAGTCAATGTCGTGAATCGAATGGACAATCTGTTTGTACATGCTCACCAACTTTCATTGGTTCTCCACCATTCTGCAGACCTGAATGCACAGTCAGTTCAGAGTGCGCAACCAACATGGCATGCATCAATAACAAATGTGCAGACCCTTGTCCAAATTCTTGCGGAATTGGATCTAGATGTAATGTTATAAATCACAGTCCAATTTGCAGTTGCAATGATGGCTTAACTGGAAATCCATTTACCAGATGTTATGAAATGCCTCGTAAGTTAAAACAACGAATTCTTTATTGAATTAATTCTAATTATTTCTAGATATAATTTTCTGACTTTATATTTAGGACCTACAGTACCTTTAGCTGAGCCAACTGTATGCGTTCCTTCCCCGTGTGGTGCTTTTGCCACATGTAAAAACATTGGAGGAGTACCAGCTTGTACCTGCTCAAATGGTTACATCGGTCTTCCACCGAATTGCAGACCAGAGTGTACGATTCATTCGGAATGTGTCAGTAATCTAGCATGTTTAAGAGAGAAATGTAGAGATCCATGCCCTGGATCATGTGGTATCGGTGCACGCTGCACTGTGATGAATCATATACCTGTATGTACCTGCCCAGAAGGATACACTGGCGATCCATTCTCAAGTTGCTCGCCCCAACCACCACAATGTAAGTCTTAATCTTCCATTTTTTATATAAAATAATAATTTTTTTGTGTGCTGTTAACGTTTAACAATAAATATCAATTGTAGCCGACACATCTATAACTGATCGTTGCAACCCTTCGCCATGTGGACCAAATGCACAATGTAACGACGGCATATGCACATGTATATCAGAATATTTGGGCGATCCATATATTGGATGCCGACCTGAATGCGTTGAGAGCTCTGATTGTCCCTTCGACAAAGCATGTATCAGAAGGAAATGTCAAGATCCTTGTCCTGGAGTTTGTGCATTTAACGCTCAGTGTACAGTAATTAAACATACACCAATGTGCAGCTGTCCACCTGGCACTACCGGGAATGCTTTCTCATCATGCATTGCATTTGACAGTACGTATTCGTTTTCTCAAAATAAAAACATGCATTTCATAAATTATGAATAAAATTAACAATGAAAATTCTATGAATTGCAGCTCTTCAAACTGTACAACCATGTGTTCCATCACCATGTGGTCCAAATAGTAGATGCCAAGAAGTTAATGGTCAAGCAGCATGCTCTTGCGTCATTGGTTTTATTGGCAGTCCACCAACTTGCCGACCAGAATGTTTAACATCTTCAGAGTGTTCTCAAAATCAGGCCTGCATCAATCAGAAATGCGGAGACCCATGTCCTGGATCATGCGGTATTTCTGCTCAATGTCAAGTTATTAATCACAGCCCCCTCTGCAGTTGTCCTACTTCTTACAGTGGTGATCCATTCGTACGATGCTTGCCAATTCGTAAGTCGAGTTTTATAAAATTTTTATATTTTTTAAACATATTTAAACAAGATAATTATATAATACGCCCATTCAAATATTTTAGCTATGGACACACCTCGACCATCAACCAATCCATGCGTACCATCACCATGTGGTCCAAATTCGCAATGTCAAGTAATAAACGATGGAGCCAGTAACTCTTGCTCTTGTAACCCAGGATTTATAGGATCACCACCAAATTGTAGACCAGAATGCGTGAACAACGATGAATGTAGTTTGTCTTTGAGTTGTATCAATCAAAAATGTAGAGATCCTTGTCCTGGTTCTTGTGGAAGAAATGCTGAATGCCGCGTAGCAAATCATATACCATCATGCACCTGTTTGGATAGCTACGTTGGTGATCCATTCGTTGAATGCACCCAGAAACCTTGTAAGAACTTATTACAACTGCATAATTTAGTAAAAAAATTCATTGTTAAAGTCTTATCTTGCAAATAAATATTTTAATTTAAATTTACAGTAACTCCAGCGCAACCTTGTGTGCCCTCACCATGTGGAGTAAATGCAGTGTGTAAAGAATCGAACGGAGCTGGCTCTTGCTCTTGCCTATCTGAGTATATTGGCAATCCATACGAGGGCTGCCGTCCAGAGTGTATACAAGATTCTGACTGCTCATCTAATTTAGCATGCATAAGATCTAAGTGTCAGAATCCTTGTCCTGGAACGTGTGGAACCAATGCAATATGCCAAGTTGTCAATCATTCTCCACTTTGCACATGCATAACAGGTTTTACTGGAAATCCTTATGCTCAATGTATCATTGAAAAACAAGATGATTGTAAGTATACATTATTGTGTAATTTTATTTTAATCGTGACACAATCAAGTTTACTAAATTTAACCAATGTTTTTAGCTCCAGTCCCAGTTAATCCGTGCACTCCATCGCCTTGCGGTCCTAACAGTTTATGCCGTGAGATTAACGAACAAGCTGTATGCTCTTGCCAATCCGAATTTATTGGAAGTCCCCCGAACTGTAGACCAGAATGTCTTTTAAGCTCGGAGTGCAGTGCAGAGCTTGCTTGTATTAATCAGAAATGTAAAGATCCATGCCAAGGATCATGCGGAAACAATGCACAGTGCAAAGTCATTAATCACAGTCCAATTTGTGTATGTCCAAATGAAATGACTGGAAATCCATTCAGTCAATGTTATCGATTGCCCAGTAAGATTTTGTACCATTATAAAGACAAACTTTCCAAAATCAATAGAAAAATCATAATTGTATGTATAATTTTTACAGCTCCACCAGAACCAAGTAGAGACCCATGCATTCCTTCACCTTGTGGACCTAATTCATTGTGTAGAGCAATCGGTGATAATCCAATGTGCACATGTATTGATACTTATATTGGTGTACCACCAAATTGTAGACCAGAATGCTCAATTCATTCCGATTGTACAAGTGATAAAGCTTGTATAAGAGAAAAGTGCCGAGACCCGTGTCCTGGCTCATGCGGCTTGAACGCTCGTTGCATTGTTATAAATCATACACCTATATGCACATGTCCTGAAGTATATACTGGTGATCCTTTCACTAGCTGTAATCCTAAACCTCTTCAAGAACGTAAGTATTAATAATATCTAGTCAACTATTTATTACAAATTTTTCATTGATATTAGTTTTTAGCATATTAATGCGTGATATGTTTTATGTATATCTTTATAATACTGTGATTTTTTGAAAGCCCTAATTTTCAATTATTAATAAACTATTCCTATTTATAGCTAGTCAGGTAACAGTGATAAAAACTATTAGTTATATTTAACCAAAACCAAAGAAACTGCTTCAGTCGTTATTCATAATATACCATTAGATATAGTACGCTGTTTTTAATATAAATATATTTTTCGATTATAGCAATAACTCCAAAAGACAATTGCACACCAAATCCTTGTGGAGCAAACGAACAATGCAACGATGGAATTTGTTCGTGTTTGCCAGAATTCATTAGAGATCCATATGGAGGTTGTAGACCTGAATGCGTCCAAAATCCTGATTGCACACGTGATAAAGCCTGCATTCGCAATAAGTGTACCAATCCTTGCGTTGGTGCATGCGCTGCAAATGCAGAATGTACAGTCGTAAATCACTTGCCAATGTGCAGTTGTCCAGCGGGCATGACAGGAAATGCATTTGCTCAATGTATACCAGCAAAAGGTTAGATTCGTCTTCATGATTCCTGTTTATCTTTACTTTAGACGCTCGGACTGTGTCGAATTTACTTGTTATGCACAGCATAGCAATTTTATTGGATTTAAATAATTAATGAATTTAATGGTGCTTTCAGACACCCAAATTGTGGATGCCTGCAACCCCTCGCCATGTGGACCAGACAGTCAATGTCGTCAGAACAATAACCAAGCAGTGTGCACTTGCGTACCTGGTTACAGTGGTACACCACCTGCATGTAGACCAGAGTGCATTCGTAGCTCTGATTGTCCAAAGAATAGGGCTTGTATAAATTTGAAGTGCACCGACCCATGTCCAGGAGCATGCGGCATATCAGCAAGATGCACCGTTGTCAATCATAGCCCTATTTGTAGTTGTCCATCCCAATACACTGGTAACCCTTTCACAAGTTGCATGCCAACACGTAAGAATACAATGATTATGAAACTCCTGCGCAATTAATCTATTCCTGAAACTTTGTTCTCATACCTGAATAACGATTTTCATTTTAGCACCGACAATAGCTCCACAAGAGAACCCCTGTGAACCATCACCCTGCGGTCCAAGAGCACAATGCCAGGTAGTGAATAATCTGCCATCGTGTTCTTGCTTACCAGATTATATTGGATCGCCACCTAACTGTAGACCCGAATGCGTCAGCAACAGTGAATGTCCTAGTCAATTAGCTTGTATTAATTATAAGTGCACAGATCCCTGTCCTGGCTCTTGTGGCTTGAATACAGAATGCAATGTAATTAGTCACACTCCAAGTTGTACATGTGCCAATGGTTATTCCGGAGATCCTTTCGTTATCTGTACTCCTGCAATGAGTGAGCATTGAGACTATTAACATTCCGCGACTCGCGATTAGAAAATTTCCTATTGCCATTGATTTTACGCCATGTGCCATTGTACAATTCAAACAATTTCATATACATCCACACGTCAAATTGCAATGGAATTTTCTAAGCAAAAGTCACGTAAGACCTGTACTTTTGTAAAGCAAGCTGTACTAATGTAATTTTTTACGTAATTTAGTATCTCCGAAACCAAATGATGATCAAGTGTGCCTCCCGACAACCTGCGGCTTCAACGCAGTGTGCCGCGAGTCCTCTGGAGCGGCTACTTGCACATGTTTCCCCAATTACTATGGAAACCCTTACAAAGGTTGTCGACCTGAATGTAATATTGATTCCGATTGTGCTATGAAGTATGCTTGTATCAGAATGAAGTGTCAAGACCCCTGTCCCGGCAGTTGTGGAACCAACGCAATCTGCCAAGTTGTTAATCATTTGCCAATGTGTAGTTGTATGTCTGGTTATAGCGGAAATCCGTTCCGTCATTGTAGTTTTGTCCTACCCAAACGTAAGACTTCTTTTTTTATCTTTGATTTGCACTTTTATCAATAACTGCGTTAACTACAGTACAGCCTAAAATATACATGTTAATTTGATCTTAGCGTCCGATGAACCAAATCCATGTATCCCCTCACCATGTGGACCCAACAGTCAATGCCGTAGTGTCAATGGAAAAGCAAGTTGCACGTGTTTGCCACCCAACGTAGAAGGACCAAATGGCTGTAGGCCAGAGTGCGTTGCGAGCTCGGAATGTCCTGTTAATCGTGCCTGCATTAATCAAAAGTGCACCGACCCATGTCCTGGAGTATGTGGCATCAGTGCTCGCTGTGAAACTATTAATCACAGTCCAATTTGTAGTTGCTCACAAAGCGAAACTGGTGATCCATTTGTGCGGTGCTATAATGTACCCTGTAAGTTACTGCATCCAATAAATTTCATTTTATTTTATTTTTTTTTATTCAAAGATTAACTACAGTGGGCTATTTTGTTTTATTATTTTCTCTCTAATCGAAATAAACGACACGTATATTATTTTCTATCAACAAATCACAGCCAATAGCAGTGATTTTTATTTAATTTTTTTTTACAAATTTAAACCCTATTTTAGCTCCACCAGAAATTGTAAACCCATGTGTGCCATCTCCATGTGGACCATTTTCGATATGCCAAGATGCCGGTGGATATCCTTCTTGCTCTTGCTCCCAAAATTACATAGGATCGCCACCCAATTGCCGACCAGAATGTCGAATCAATTCAGACTGTAATAGTAACCAAGCTTGTATTAGAGAAAAATGTCAAGATCCTTGTCCAGGATCTTGTGGCTTCAATGCCAATTGTCAAGTCTTCAATCACAACCCTAGCTGCACTTGTTTGGAAGGCTATACCGGCGATCCTTTCACAAATTGTATCATAAAACCACCTACATGTAAGTCCCTTTACTATTTTTTCCAGTCCTGTAAAAAGATGAACTTTAATTCTCGAGACTTTACTTTAACAATGATATAATTTCATTTGAAAAATATAAAGCATAATAATATTTGTACTTAATTTAAAACAATTTTACCATTTAATTTTTACATGCCATTACTAAAATTACTCCAAAATTCGATAAATCCAATAATCTTTGAAGATCTTAGTTTTGAGATAATTTCAATAAGTTACACATTCCTTCAACACTTATAAACAATTTTATAGCGGATCCAGTCGTAGAAGATAAATGCAATCCATCACCATGTGGACCAAACGCCCAATGCAATAACGGAATTTGCAAATGCATTCCCGAGTATTTCGGTGATCCCTACCAAGGTTGCAGACCCGAGTGTGTCCAGAATTCCGATTGTGTCTACAACAAAGCTTGCATTAATTACAAATGCGTTGACCCTTGCACTGGAATTTGCGGTCAAAATGCCCAATGCTCTGTTGTCAATCACATTGCCACGTGCAGTTGTGTTGATAATTACGAAGGCGATCCGTTCACCTTGTGTAGACTAGTCGACAGTGAGTTTTCAAACGTATTTTTTTTTAATTAATCCATTTTTTTAAAGTCTCAGTTACGATGCGCTTTTGTAACATTGTATAAGATTTTAAGTGGATTTGGCCATGTCACAAAATATCATTAAAAAATCAGTAATGCAGAATTATGGTACCATACCGTACAATTAATTCTTTTATTATAAACCTATTAATACATAACATTTTACCATGATATTTAATGAATCGAAAGAATTGACTTAAGATTTTTTTACAGCGTTGCATTAGCAATGACATTATATTTTATAAGTTTGTTGAAATAATTTTTGAATGTTCCTCAATCCACATTGCATACGTAAATTTTCCGACTCGATGAGTTGTAATCTACTACCAGGAAAATTTATTCGTGCGATGCGACCGACTCCGTAAAAGAAGATCACAATGCCTAAAACAGCTCGTAAACAAATGTACACCTTTTAAAGCCATTATAATCCGCAAGAAAGGTGGGAAAACCAAAGTAGCACAGAGTACATCTGTACATCGAACGAGTGGTCACGGACAACTTGTTCGGCCTACAGATCGTATCTCAATGCTCCCAGCCTCTCAAAGCCAACAATACCACAGTATTGGGCGATTATAACGGTTGCAAAAGTATCGAGATCACCTGTAGCCATTGTCGACTCTCTCCCTCTCCCTCTTTTGCGAGGTTTCGCTCAATCTCCCACACACCCACACTTTTCCCACGAGCCTCCTCCCGGCGCACGCGAATAAAAGAAAAAAAGCCACCAAGTACACCGAGCGACTAAAACGACGCTCTTCCCGCCTGTTTGCCTCGCGCAGAATCGATCGATCGCAAGCCGTGCTCACCGTCGCCCTGCGGCCCCAACAGCCAGTGCCGCGAGTTCGGCGGCCAGGCCTCCTGTTCCTGTATCCCCGGCTATCTCGGTGTGCCGCCCAGTTGTCGACCCGAGTGCACCAGCAGTTCCGATTGCGAGCAGACCCGCGCCTGCGTCGACCGACGCTGCCAAGATCCCTGCGCCAACTCCTGCGCCCCGAACGCCCTTTGCGTCGTACGCAATCACAATCCGATCTGCAGTTGTCCGCCCCGATACACGGGCGATCCCTTCCTCAACTGCATACCCAACACCAGTAAGTACCACCTCGGCATCGCGCTATACGGCTCATCAGATCTTTGCTTTCTCGAGCTCGGCTTGGCGAGAAGCTGCAGCCAATTTGCCAGTGTCGCAAGCGGTACTCGCGGTGTCTTCGAGATTTTTCGATGCAATATTGTTTTATACTCGAATACAATTATTTATATTGAACAAATATTGGATTAACGTTTCACAGTGGTAACAAAATCTGAAATTATGATAAAAAAATCTCTGTTAAAAAGTAATTTTTAGCTTTTTCAATATTTTTGAATGCTTTAATGATTCTTAACTAAATCGAATACCTTTCTAAAAAAGTTAACTCCATTCTCTACCAAAGAGGCTTTCGCCCGTTTAGATTTCAAAAGTATAGATTTGACAAATCTTGCATCGAACGTATATATAATCGAAAAGGGAAGATACCGCCAGTGCCGTCGCAAGCCGGGCAAGAGAAATCGATCGTCCTTTGCGTGAGCGAGCCGGTTTTCTTTATCTCTTTCAACCTGCTACAACCAGAACCACAAGAGAGCCCGAGACCTGAGAACCCGTGCGAGCCGTCGCCCTGCGGGGCCAACAGCAGATGCGTACCAACCCCGGACGGCAGTCAGCCCCTCTGCTCCTGTCTGCCCGAGTTCCTCGGCATCGGCAACCAAGACTGCCGACCCGAGTGCTACGTCAATAGCGACTGTCCCAACGATCGTGCCTGCGAGCGGCTTAAGTGTCGCGACCCCTGTCCCGGACAGTGCGGCGCACAAGCCATATGTAGGGCTGCCCTCCATCAAGCCCGATGCACTTGCCCCGATGGATACGAGGGCAATCCCTACGCTGCCTGTAGCCTCGCCAAAAGTAAGATTCCTACAACCTGACTCTATACGTTTAACCCGTTGTTTTTACTTTTTTACTCTTTTTTTTTTTTTGTTTTTTTTTCTACCTTATATCTATAATTATATATATTGACTTTGCCATTTTTATCGTATTAAGTATGTGCTTTTGCGATTGTTTATTACCTGTTCAATTTGTATACCGATTTTTTATTGTTTCAGCATACCGTTAATTTTCTTTTTGTCTCTTTCCTTTTACGATCGCGCGCACTTTTCTTTTGTGTACATAATATTTATATTATACATTATTATATACTTTTCGATTGTACAGAATTACTGCATGCTCATGTTTTTTATAAATATGTTTATTATCTCTAGATTTAGATACTGCATGCTTTACTTTTATAAATAATTTTTATGTTTCATACGAACTACGTTCTATATGTACAATTATTCTGTTATTTTTTTTTTAATGCATGCCAAATATTATTATATCGCTTGTATATATTACGTTAAGTTGCTTTCTATTGCTAGAATTATATTTTTTTTTGTTTTGTTTATTACACAGCTATCGCTGCCACTATTTCACACAGTTGGAAAATCACATTTATCATATTCTCTCAAATAGAGCGAATAATTCGTATTTATTGAAAATGCTTCCAACTGTGTACACCTTGAAAACTAAATTTATCTATAAGTTGTTTTTATTTTATATCGAATATAAAATTGCTTTCAAATAGTGGAATCTGCTTAAAGGCTTTTCATTATTAAATCTCAATTTTATCAACATTTAAAATAAAGTATACCGTTAGGTAACTTACTATCTCAAAGTGAAATTGATGGGAAAGAAGATCGTACAAAACGTACGATGTCATGTGTACATCGTGTGTAAATGATCAACAGCTTTACTATCATGTTTACATATCTATAATAAAATACGCAAAGGTAGCTTTACCTTACATTAAAAGCACTTGACACGCTCACAGTTCTTCTTTCCCTCGGCAAACAGCGAGTGTACAGCATGCTTATATACGATTAATCCAACCGGCCAGAGTGGAAAACAGATTCAAATACCGTGCACGCGACACTTTTACAGAACCGGAGTCAGTGCCAGCGGTGCCTCATCGTCCCTGCAGCCCTTCGCCCTGCGGCGTCAACACCTACTGCCGCGAGCGCTTCGAGAGCGCCGTCTGCGAGTGTCTGCCCGATCACCGGGGCGATCCATACGTCGGCTGCTATCCCGAGTGTCTGGCCAATACCGACTGTCCGAAATCCCAGGCCTGCATCAGGCACAAGTGTCAGGACCCGTGTGCCGGTACCTGCGGCATCGGCGCCGTCTGTAGCGTCTCCAATCACGTTCCCGTCTGCTCCTGTCCTTATCCGACTATCGGCGATGCCTTCACTCTCTGCCGACCTCCTCTCGCAGGTAATCTTTCTAAATTTATATTTTTATAATAAAAGTTAGTGTCTGACTTGCGATACTATATACAATTATAAAATATAATGATCGATATGAAAATAATGAAGCTTCATCCGCGTTGGTGATGTATACTTGCCGTTGAGAACGTTATACCACTACCGTTGATATTCGTTTTGGATATCTATATATGCGCTAGCAATATTACTTTTAACGAATATATTTATATACAAGGAGAGAAATTTCCAAGTAAAAATTATAATAGTACTTTGTAATCCAATCACAAACTGTCAAAAGTGGAAAAATTACAATAGTTTCTAGTAAAAATTTTGACAGTCTGAGATTGGATTACAAAATACTACTGTAATTTTTACTTGGGAATTTCTCTCTGCGTAAAATAATTTAGCATGGAAATAAAAAAGTTTCAATCATTACGAAAATTGAAAAAAAAACTTTTGGTGATTAACAAGAAAAAAAAGTATTTACATTTTCCGCGATACAGTTTCGCGTGAAAAAAATTGTTTCATATGGATCATTCTCCAGAACGGGATAAATTTTTCAAATGAATAATTTTATTAGAGGAATAAAAATGAAATATTTATTCCTCTAATAAAGTTATTCATTTGAAAATCCCAGAGTGTTTACAAAAATTACTTTAAACGTACGCCGTTCTGGAGAATCACCCGTATGCTTTTCTTTAACATGTCAAAGATCTTGTTACACCGCGATCCGTCAGTCAATACATCTCATTCGAAATGTATACCCGATCGAACGAATGTTTATACAGAACCGCGGCCACCGAGCAACCCTTGCTACCCGAACATCTGCGGACCCCAGACGATCTGCGAGAACGTGAACGGCCAGGCCATGTGTCGCTGTCTGCCCGGTCTACTGGGCGATCCCTCGGACGTGGCCGGCTGTCATCCCGAGTGCGTTCTCAGCTCCGACTGCGCCGGCGACAGGACCTGCGTCAACTACCGCTGCAAGGATCCCTGTCTCGAGAACATCTGCGGCGCCAAGGCTCTGTGCCGCGCCATCAATCACAGTCCACTGTGTAGCTGTCCGACGCCCCTCGTCGGCAATCCCTTCGAAGCCTGCTACCTCAGAGAAGGTTCGCATATTATAATTCTTTTCCTATCAACTTCTTTTCGCGGACTTCTATCGTTATAATTTGCTATACACGCGCGAAAATGCGGACGAGTCTTTCGTTCCATACACCGAGTTTCGAGTATATTTAAAAGTCTCGCGATCGCGTTTCAGAGCCGGATCCATGCAACCCAAGTCCTTGCTCGAGCAACGGCGAGTGCCGCGTGAGAAACGGCGTGGCGAGCTGCGCCTATCCGGAGTGCGTCGTCAACTCGGACTGCGGCCGCGACAAGGCCTGCTTCTCCCAGAGATGTCGCGATCCCTGCATCGGTGCTTGCGGCCTCAACTCCGTCTGTCGCACCATCAATCACAAGCCGATCTGCTCCTGTCCCACTGGATTCATTGGCAATCCACATCTAGCCTGCCAAGTTGCCTCCGATCACCGTGAGTCTAAGTCTCATTGTGTATATCATACGCATTTGTACAGTTTAATTATGGACATTGGAAAACTAAACATTTGAAATGTACAACTTTACAGTACCACAACCCGAATGCACGGACAACTCCGACTGTTCCAATGACAAGACCTGCTACAACCAAAAGTGCGTCAACCCCTGTACGCTCGACTCGTGCGGACAAAACAGCCAGTGTCACGTACAGCTTCACAGAGCCGTTTGCGTCTGCGAAGAAGGCCACACCGGTAATCCACACCTCTATTGCCGAGAACGTAAGTATACATTTGATACGTAATTTATACATAGCAATGTGTCATTTGTAGCACCATACGAGATTTGGAACGCCCGGAATCTGTTATACTTCGGTCGATAATCAATCTATATAAAATTTCGTAAGAATAGCCTCTATAAAATTCATAGAAAAATTTAGAGTGCAATACAGTGATCGTGAATCGATCAATCGTTTTAAATAAAATTTGACGAAATATATAAAAATATTTAAGGGGAGGTCCTGCTTTAGAAGGCCTAAAAAATGCTCTTTTACGGAGATTTTTTTTAGAATGGAAATAACTCACCATAGCGAACTTTCTGGTACAGTTTCAAATATATTTTTAGAGTACAAAATCATTTTTTTTTTTAATGCAAAAATATTAATATATACATGTTATATGTACATAATTACACAAAGCCTCGCTATTGAAGACTCAGCTGCGGGAAAAGTGGACCTCGTAAAACTTGTCTGAAACAGAGATAAAACAAAAATGTTTAATTTTCATACGCTTTCCTTTTAATCTTACCTATAAAACCCAGAAAAAATTACAAAATTCTATATTTTTACCAAATTTAAAAAAAAAACACGTTTTTAGAAAAAAAATCACTTCGACGTGCTATAAAGATTGTTTAAACAAATTATTTTAATAATTTTTTAGGTTTAACTAGAATAGAATTCAATTCTGAACATAATAAACTTTCTTGCAATCTTTAACGCAAATTTTTTAAAAAATCGTAAAAACGAAAATTTGAGAAATCGCGTCTCAAAGTTTTCGATAGGAAAAAGTATCTATTTTTGATTACTGACAATAATAATCGACTAATCAGCTATTCCTGCTTCATATAGCAACCCTTCAGTTTCTTCATAACTGAGCAGATTTAACGAATAAAAAAAAGTCTATTTTTTGACCTCCTAATGCAGGACCTCCCCCCTTTAAATACATAAATACTGATATAGAATTTTTTTACCTAATTACCAATTTATTCGCTACATACAGTTCTACTTAACGTTTCAAACATTTTCACTTCATGATATATAATTATGACGTCCAGCCGTAGCTATTCTCTTTCTGCACCTTTGTTCCGAAAGAAAGATGATAATAATCTGCTTCCATCGGAAAAATCGAAGCTATACATATTCCAAACAATCAAGTCTCGAACGTTTATATTACAGTCGGGTGCCGCAGCAACGACGAGTGTCCGCTGAGTCAGTCCTGCATCAACAGCGAGTGCATAGACGCCTGTCTGATAACTCAGTGCGGCGTAAATGCCCTCTGCCAAGTCGACGGCTTCCACAAGGCTCGGTGCTACTGCCAGGACGGCTACCTCGGCAATCCGTACGAGAGGTGCGAGAGACCCGAGTGTACCGCCGACCACGAGTGCGCCTACAGCCTCGCCTGCCAGAACAACCGGTGCGTCAGTCCGTGCAACTGTCCAGCCGGCGCCCAATGCTCGGTCCTCGATCACCGGCCCACGTGTCGCTGTCCGCCCGGATACACCGGCGACGCTTACGCTCAATGCGTCAAAGGTATAATCGCTTATATCGTTTATTTCCTTGTTACCTATACCATTGCGAAATGAAAAAAGAAAACATTCATAACGATGTATCGTTGTACGATTTGCAGAGGATACCGATCATTCGGAGTGCAAGGTCGACGCCGACTGTCCCAGCAAACTGGCCTGTTTCAACAGCGTCTGCAAGAACCCGTGCGTGGTGTCGCAGCCATGCATAGCCAACGCCAGGTGCACCGTCGTCGACACCTTGCCAATGAGAACCATGATCTGCGAGTGTCCAACCGATTTCATCGGCGACGCCACGTCGGCTTGCGTCAGAGGTAAACGTATATATAGTGAACGATCGACTCAATTTCATACTTACAGGAGTATACGATTGTTAAATTTGATTCTTATCCCGTGCAGTCGATACATCCACGGAGAGTTTCTGCAGATCGGACTCCGATTGCGCCTCGAACTTGGCCTGTTTGAATAGACAGTGCGTCAGTCCTTGTCTTGCTAATCCATGCTCTCATACAGCCGAGTGCCGAGTAGAGAATCACCGACACATTTGCGAATGCGCCCCAGGATTCGTTGGCGATCCATACGTCGATTGCAATCCAGGTAAATTGAAAAAACGATGCTTATAGGTTGAATGCAGGTAACGGCGATAAAAACGGATGGTTACGTGGCAATGCGTTTATTCTTGCAGACTCCATACCACATCCAGAATGCAGATCCAATTCCGACTGTCCAGCCGAAAAGGCTTGTATCAACAATTTGTGTCAAAACCCGTGCATGAACAACCGATGCGGTTTGAACGCCGAGTGTATCACGATACAACATCATCCAACGTGTCATTGTCAGCAAGGACTTGCCGGAAATCCTCAAGTTCAATGCTTTGAAAGTACGCTTATTATTTTCTTTATTGCGATCGAAAACGCCTAATAGAAAATATGTAATGTGTGGAATTTTATATAGCTGCCAAAAATCTACTCTTTTTACCCTATGAAAAATCGAAAATATTTTTACATCTTACGCTGCTTGAAAATTCAATCGAGATGCAAATAATAGATATTTCGGAAACTTACATTTAAGTAGATATGCCCGAATATAGCCAGACTCTTTATCGACAAACATTTTCTTCTAAAGCTCTTAGATTTTGTTGAATAAACGATTTCAGACTATTGCAAAACAGATGTAAATCATTCTATCAATGTTAATATTATTAAATTTTATTTTATTCAATTAAAATTGTTACTGTTTGTAAATTCTTGGTAAAATTCGTTTTATTCAAAACTTGGTATCTGTCAGTACACGAATATTCCGCGCAAAAATTGAATACACAAAACACGCAGTCCCTAAACACCCCTTTAAACGAACGAATCCATTGCAGCCGAATGCAAGTCAAACAGCGACTGTCCGTACGACAAATCTTGCCGCAACAACGTGTGCGTAACTCCATGTCTGGTTGACAACGTGGTGTGCGGTCGTGGGGCCGAGTGCGTCGCCGTCGCCCACCAAGCTCAGTGCTCTTGTCCAGCTGGTACACAGGGTGACGCGAGGATCGCTTGCACCATGGCGCGCTGCCAGTACAACGAGGACTGCGCCGACCACGAGATCTGCGAGCGCTTCAATCGAGTCTGTAGACCTGCCTGCGACGAGGACAGCTGTGCCGAATCGGCTATCTGCGAGGCTAGGAATCATCAGCCCAAGTGCAACTGCAGACCTGGCACCTTCGGCAATCCATACGTCGAGTGCATCGGTGAGTCTTGCTTATCTATTTTCTCTCGATAATAATGACTCCTTTGTATCGTAACGCGTAATTTTGGATTTCGATTTTGAAATATCGATCCTGTTGAACGAGTGGATATTACAAAATTTGTCTACATAAGTCACGTAAACGTTAAATTGTCCTTTGCGTCAAGAAAATCGTTTGGCATACCTTGGATCATAATTAAACTTCAGATGAGCATTTTATGGATCCGAAAAATTGAACATCCATTTTAGCCTACACACTTGTTCAAACTATGCGAATTGGCAGCTTAAGTATAATCAACATATATGTTCACGCAGTACTTGAAACGTTTCAGATTCCGGTAAGAACCCAGCACAGAAACCAGAGTGCACCGAGGACAGTCAGTGTCCATCGACGCAGGCCTGTATCAACGCCATCTGCCAGGATCCTTGCGCCCTCTCCAACATGTGCAGCGAGGAGCAGGAATGCCGAGTCCTGGGCACAGTACCGGTGCGCACGATGATCTGCCAGTGCCCACCCGACACCATCGTCGACATCAGCGGCAAATGCAAGAAGATCGGTAAGTCTCGCGAGCGAAATAAGAGACATCCCTGGCCACATCGCATCTGGATGGTTGATTATAAAACGTTCGGTCTTTCGTGTTTTAGCATTCAGTCCTCAGTGCACGGTCGATGACGAATGCCGAGACCAGGAGAAGTGCTTGAGAGGCACCTGTATCGAAGCCTGTCACGTTACCCAGTGCGGATTCAACGCCCAGTGCAGGTCATCCTATCACACTGGCAACTGCTTGTGTCCCGCTGATTACACCGGAAATCCACACATCGAGTGCTCTTTAGGTAATCAAACACCCCAAGATTCAAACTTTAAATTGACGAGTCTTTTTGCAGTGTTACACTATTTATAAGCTCGTATAAATCGCATATAGTGCAAATATACTTATTTACCGTTCCGATTGCAGTTCCAATAGCTCCGATAGCACCAGAACAACCCGAGTGCTACTCGAACGACGAGTGCAGCAACGACAGGCAGTGCATCAACTCTATCTGCGCGAATCCGTGCGTCGCGGCTGACGTATGCGGACCCAACGCTCTCTGCCACGCGGATAATCACCGAGCAATCTGCAAATGTCCCGACAACTACATGGGCGATGCTAAAGTCGAATGCATACCACGTAAGCATCGTATATACCTCGATCCTTCTTTACGCGGCGCAGCTTCTTGAACGAGTTGGCAAATGTATATCTATACGCATAATCGTTTTATTTTTTCAGCTGCAATCGTGGCGGAATGCCGATCCAATAGCGACTGCGCTGGAACGGAATCTTGCTTCAACGGCCTCTGCATCAACCCGTGCAACTGCGGACCTAACGCCAAGTGTACAGTTAGCAACCATTATCCATCGTGCGTTTGCTTGCCTGGCTTCTCTGGCAATCCACAAATTGGCTGCATACAACGTAAGTATCGCATATTTTGTTCGTTACATCGCAAACATTGCTATGATTCCACATAAAAATATCATTTGACTATATAAACAATGAAAAACACCTTTTGGCCACGTTATACATTGCCCCTCATCCCCTTCTCACGATGCACGCGTCTATTGCCAACAGTGGAATGCGAGTCGGACACCGACTGCCCGTACAGCGACACCTGCTTCAACAACCAGTGCATAAGTCCGTGCGTCCTTGAGAACCGTTGCGCCATAAACGCCGAGTGCTGCGGCCAAAATCACCGGGCCATCTGCAAGTGCAACGCCGGCTACATCGGCAATCCGGACGTGCTGTGCGAGCGCGCCGAGTGCACCACCGACTACGAGTGTCCCTCGAGTCTCGCCTGTCTGAACAATCGATGCGTCAGTCCCTGCAACGGCCAGTCGCCCTGTGCCCAGAACGCCCACTGCTACGTGTCGAATCACCAAGCGGCCTGTCGCTGTCCTGAGCATTTGCCGATCGGCGATGCATTCTCCTACTGCGAGCGCAGACCAGCGATCGCAGCGGACGAGCCCGAGTGCAGACGCGACTCCGACTGCGCCACCAGAATGGCCTGTATAGATGAGCGGTGCGTCGAGCCCTGTCCCGTCATCAGGCCCTGTCTCGAGAACGCCAAGTGCAGCGTACTGGACACTGTGCCCGTCAGGACAATGGTGTGCACCTGTCCGACCGGATGGATCACCGACTCCGAGGGAATATGCAGGCCGAGTACGTTGTCCTTTTCATTCGTTTGCGCGCCTCTCGATACATTCGTTCGATTAACTTTTTTATTGTATGGATGCACGATCTACTTACAAGTTCAATTTAAAGTTGATCGATACGAGCCAGTCAATATGAATTCTAGTCCCAATATTCATGTTGGCGAACTTTTTAATTACAGCTTCTTTAACCCATTAAGCCCCAAATGGACGTTTCTTCCAGTCTTTTTTCATCGACTCTATTTAATACGAAATCGATCCTGAAAAAAATCAAGACAATTCATTTCCGACGTAAAATTGCGTGAACTTTCGATTTATGTATTCAGAATTAAAAAAAAATGTATATTACAAAAGTTATATTTATTTATTTAACAAAAAACACGAAATTTTGAGTGAAATTTTTTTTCATTTCGTATTTTTGTATCGAAATTGTTCGTGGATTTGTGTGTTTAGCAACATTTATGCGTCCATGGACACTGAACTTTAAAGCCTTACCGGAATTTTTCGATTCCATTCATTAGAAGTCGAGATATTGTACTTTATATGTTGAAAATAATGTCAAATACCTATAAATCCTGCTATTTCGATTTTTTACAGTATACGATTTAACAAAATATTTTGTCATAAATCTAAATCATTTCTCTATAAAGCTTATCCTTCAAGCTTTAATTTGATATTTAGACAACTCTGTACGATTTTTTGAAGCCAAGATATCACAGTTTGAAAAAAAAAACATATGTATTGATATTTGCATACTTTGCCCCAGCATGAGAATTTATAGGTTTAGGTTTAAGATTACCAAATCTTCAAACTTCAATATCTTGGTTTCAAAAAATCGTACAAAGTCGTATAAAAAATGAAATTAAAGCTTAAAATGTAAACTATCTAAATAAATGAATCGGATTCATAGAAAAAATTGCGTATACTGTATAATTCGGAATTCCTGAATTGTATATTACTTCCAACACTGAAATTGATATATCTTCGTTTCTAATGAATGAAATCGAAAAATTCCGACGAAGTTTTAAAGTTTAGGATCCATGGACGCAAAAATTCCTCTAGTCGCATAAATCCCTGGAAGATTTCGATCCAAAAATACGAATTAAAAAAAATATTTCACTCGAAATTTCGTATTTTTTGTTAAATAAACAAATGTAACTTTGGTAATACGCATTTTTTTAAATTCTGGCTGCATAAATGAAAAGTTCAGACAATTTTACGTCGGAAATGACTTATCTTGATTTTTTATAGGACCGATTTCATACTAAATGGAGTCGAAGAAAAAAGTCTGGAAGAAACGTCCATTTGGGGCTTAATGGGTTAAACCTACACGTATGAGATAGTGAACAAAAGAAGCCTTATAAAAGGCCTTCTCTTCATTATCTCACACATGTAGGTTTAAAGAACCTGTAATTAAACAGTTCCCCAACATGAATATTGGGACTAGAATTCATATTCACTGGCTCGTATCGATCAACTTTAAATTCAACTTGTACAAATCTTCCCCGAGCGTTCTATTATATACTGCGCAATCAACTTATTTATCATTAAATATATATGATATGCAATTTAAAATTTACATGTAGATATTAACGACTCGAATTTTCCTATAGTACAACTACACAACCAAGGCGTGTGCACGTCCGACGACGACTGCAGCGACAAGGAATCCTGCATCAACCGTCAGTGTCGGGAGCCATGCAGCTGCGGCCTCAACGCCGTCTGCCACGTGAAGAACCACCGAGCGATCTGCTCGTGCGAGTCCGGCTACGAGGGCAATCCAGAGATCGCCTGTCACACGCTCGAGTGCAGACGCGACACGGAGTGCTCCAGCGACAAGTCCTGCGTCAACAACAACTGCGTCAACCCGTGTCTGCTCGCGGACGTCTGCGGACCCCACGCCGAGTGCCACGTCATCGATCACGCGGCGCAGTGTCGGTGTCGGTCCGGCTATCACGGCGACGCTCAGCTCAGCTGCAAGGTCATAGGCTGCTACAGCAACAGCGACTGTCCGGGCGAGCACGCCTGCGTCAACATGCAGTGCGTCGATCCCTGTCTCCGAGACAACAAGTGCTCCCACAGAGCCGAGTGCCACGTTAGAAATCACTTGCCGGTCTGCAGATGTCCACCCCGTTACAGGCAAGTTACACAAATTCACAACCGAGACGCTAGATATTTAATAAAAAAAATTGAGACAAAAAAGAAAGAAAAATATCGCACCTTTTGATCGATGCATCGTTAAGCGATCAAAACCTCAATGAGAATAAATCCGCAGGGGCAACCCGTACGTGGCCTGTCAGCCGGAGGAAGAACCCGAGTGCCGCGAGGACGGCGACTGTCCAAGCCTACTGGCCTGCCTGAGCAACCGGTGCCAGAACCCGTGCGCCGTCATCGAACCCTGCTACGAGCCCTCGACCTGTAAGGTGCTGCCCAGTCTGCCCGTTCGCACGATGGTCTGCGTCTGTCCGAGCGGCTACATCAGCAGCGGCAGCGGCACTTGCCAAATAGTCTCCTCCATCGTGAGGGCCGAGTGCAAGAGCGACACCGACTGTCCGTCCGAGCGTTCCTGCATCAATGCCCTCTGCAGAGATCCTTGCGCCTGTGGCACCAATGCCATCTGCACCGTTCTAGATCACAAGCCCCTCTGCTCTTGTATCACCGGATACGACGGCAATCCCGACATCGAATGCGTACCAGGTACGACTCTAGAACCGTTTATGCCGATCCTATAATTAAAATTAATCGAGTTGTCGTCTCGAGATAAAATTAAATTTATCTCTTTTCTAGAATACGATTATAATTTGACCATTACCAATTAACGCATATTATAGACATTCATTAGCGATTGCAATCTATCAATCTCGATTATAAATATTTTACACGAGCATAGAAAACAGACTCGACAGTTTATCCATAAAACGTTTCATAACTAAATTATCACTGTTATGTGCCGGGCGCAGTGGGCATCTGCCGTACGAACAACGAGTGCCCGGGCACCCACGCCTGCATCCAACGCAACTGCGTGGCCGTGTGCTCGCCGTCGCTCGAGGCCTGCGCCAAGGAAGCCGAGTGCTACGGCATCAATCACAAAGCGGTGTGCGAATGTCCACCCGGCTACAGCGGCAATCCCTCGGTCGCTTGTGCACCGATAGTCGGCTGTAGGAAGGACACCGAGTGTCCATCCAACAAGGCCTGCATCAACGAGCGCTGCGAGAATCCCTGCGTGCTCAATCCCTGCGACAGGGACGCCGAGTGCAACGTCTACAATCACGTCGTCGAGTGTGCCTGTCCACCCGGATACGTCGGCACCGAACTTTCCGCCTGTATACCGGGTATGCACATCGTTCTTCCTCTTTGTCTTTTACGTTTTCCTTATTTCTCGCGCGG
>UELU01077232.1:0-11552 GCA_900490025.1 Megastigmus dorsalis | reverse complement strand
GGGGGGGGGGGGGACTATAGAGATTAACGTTCGTTTATTTCGTTGCGTTACAGTGGGTTGCAGAAGCGACGATGACTGTCCGTCTCAGGAAGCCTGCATCAACAGAAAGTGCGTCAACCCATGCGAGGAGATCAGACCATGCGGAATCAATGCCATATGCAGAGTTTTAGATACGCATCCTGTTAAGACGATGACGTGCGATTGCTTACCCGACTATCGAGGAAACGCCGTCGAACGCTGTGAACCAAGTAAGTGTTCAATTTTTTTTTTTTTTTTTTACGAATTCATATTAGTATGTACTTTATGTTTATTCATAATCGCTAATAATGCAATCGTAATCTTTCAGTCTGTCAATTGGAGAAGGGCCAGATCCGTAATGAATATGGCGAATGTGTTTGTCCACCGAATCACGCGCCGAATGACAAGGGATCTTGCATACCTTGCTATCCGGAAGCTGGAGATAAGATCGACGAGAACGGAATATGTAGAAGTAAGTTTTATTTGATTTTATTTTAACTTTAAGAACAAGTTGGTTATGCGAGGCACTTCCTAAACTTGTGTTGTTCTTCTCAACAGAAAATAAGAAATTGGTAGACTTCAAGAAGTCCATGAGTGTGAAATGTCTATCGGATGGAGTTTTGGTCACATTGGTTGGACAGGGCGAAGCATTCGATGGCATAATCTACGTGAAGCACTACAGCTCTGATGAGCAGTGCAGGCGCGACTTGACATTCCTGAAAGAACAGACGGTAGTTGAAGAATTCAAAGTGTCCTTCGGCACTTGTGGTCTAACCCACGTAAATGTAAGTACTCCTGCAGCGAATCATCGTTTTTTTATTACTTTTACACTGACAAAAATTTAACTTTGTGCTTTTTTTTCGTCTGCAGGGAGTAGCAAGTTTCACTCTGGTCATTCAAAGCCACAAGAAACTGATGACGTACAATGCCCAAGCTTACAGCATAAAGTGTCTGTACCAGATTGGTGAACAAAATATCACCCTTGGATTCAACGTATCGATGATGACAACTGCCGGTACGATAGCCAATACTGGACCACCACCAACTTGTAGAATGAAGATAGTTAGTCAGAGCGGAAAGGAAATTAGCCAAGCGGAAATCGGAGATGGACTGAAACTGCAAGTCGATGTCAGCCCAACTTGTAAGAATAATGATTTATAATTTTGACGTTAATATCAATCCTAGATTTCTGTTACTTATATTCCTTTAGAATATTGAGTACTGTGCTTTTTATTACACAAACTTCATAAAAATTAAACTGGAGAGTGAAAGAAAACTTTTGATCGCAAATTGAAAAATGTGTTAAAAATAAACAAATGTTAATTGTCATTGCAACATCTTACAGCGATTTACGGTGGTTTTGCACGCTCCTGCGTTGCTAAAACAACGGAGAACAAGACAGAGAACGAATACATTGTAACGGATGAAAACGGATGCGCCACGGATCCGACGATCTTCGGCGAATGGGAGCAAGACCCTGAGACGCAAACTTTGATGGCCAATTTCAATGCGTTCAAATTCCCGAGCAGCGATAACATACGCTTCCAGTGCAACATTCGCGTGTGCTTTGGAAAATGTCAACCGGTAAGCCATTGCACATTTTGATAGGATTCACCGAAATCAATTAGATTCTATTTTAGTCACACCTTCATGACAACTACTAAAACATAATTTTAGTAGTAGTATTTTCTAGTAATATTCAAATGAAATATTGAACAAATGTTTGATGCTTTTACAGGTCAACTGTAGAGGATATAACGCCTTTGGCCGAAGACGTAGGGATACTTCGAGTTCCAACGATACTGCCCTGAGCTTATCCGATGATGTTATAGGAGATGAGCGTGGAAACATAAATGTCACTTCCAATTCGATTGTGACCATCGAGCGACGAGAAGACAAAAATTCGCTCTATCAACCAAATGGTAAGTTTGGATTTTTAAAATTTATTACCAAAGTACCTAATCTCTTTCCATTTTCCTTTAATTAAAGAAATTTTTATTAATAAAATTTTCTTATGCATAGAGTATATCAAACGTACTATAATATTAAATCGCATGTAGTATAAAAAAAAACAGCATAGAAAAATCAATCTTTAAGAATGCCTATAAAACAGCATAGATACTGCAAATTATATATAGAACATATTTTTTTTATTTGCTATGTAACACTATTAACTTCAAAAGTATTATGTTAGTGCTATATGAGACAGCCGTAAGCTAACTTTAATCGTTTATCCAATGTATATGCATCGTATTCGTATCATAGTTTGAATAAGTTGAAAAATTTTAAAAAGTTATACACAGCTGCACACAATGAATGTTTATACAACGTATGAACCAATACTCATTTACATTATCATAAAAAAATATAAATTAGTAGATCTGATGTAATTAGTCAACATTAAGAAATATGGCTTATGTTTATTCATTATACTAAGTAAATATAAGTAGATGAAACCGAGCTCAGTGAGACATCATTGTATAGATAGTGCTTTTGCAACGTTCTCTGCTAACAATTGAACGATTTTTCTTATCTTTACCAAATGTCCTCTAGGAAAGTCACTTATACTACTACATTGTGGGCATTATTCATTTTTACACCAATATTTCTTGCGGCTTAAATTGTGGGATTAGAAACATAATACATCAAAGTACTAGTCTTTATGTAATATGCTTAGTGCTGATATCCTATACACCTATATTAAGGCCACAACTTGTTCATTGGTTTAAAAAAATTTATGTAAAAAAAAATATAAAATTGTAAAGAGTTTTAAATTCTCAACAAATTATAAAGAATAATTAATTTTTAAAATTTTCTCGAATTTTATCTTACTTTCAATGTACGTACAAATAAATTTAAAAAGAGTTAAGTGGTAAACATTAATTTGTTGAACTAAAGACTCGTAAGAATTAAAAAACCGCATTGAGGAAGATAGGCGCTCGCAAAGGGAAAGAGTTCTACAAATTGACGGAACAACACCGACGTTTTTCATTACAGATCCTTCACCCCGGCTGTCCGAGGACGTTTGCGTTTCCATGGTCGGCTTCATAATCTCGCTAATCATCACGGCACTTTTGGCAATAGTCGCTGTGGCTATTGCTGTGTCATGCTGGCTGATGGCGTACAGACGCCAGCCAAAGACTGCTGGACCACTGCCACACCCGCCAGAATTCCCCAATCCCCTATTCACCACGGAGTCAGTAGCCGAGCCCTCACCGGACTACTACCTCTCGTAAATCTCACTCAAGTATCAACGCAAAACAAACAAACAAAAGAAAAACTGAAAAGAATGAAACTCATCTAGATATTAATAATTATTTTATAATTAACATAATTTTATATGATAGACGAATGTGGAGAAAATGCACTGCGGAGACCTTGGTTACTCGTCCTATAAATCATTGGCTCTGCGGTTCCGGCATTTTCGTGCGCATCTCCTCCAGTGACTTACTTTCCCGTCCCCTCATGTGTTTTTTTTTTATCTCCAATGCATAGTACTTCCTCTCACTCAGGGTTTTTATTATCTTTTCTGCTCTTGTATTTTATTAAACGACGAACGTGAAAAGCTTTCTCTCTATTCATGCATGTAATAAGTGTGTGAGTGCAAACACTCGTTAGGCGTCAACGAGTGTCGTATTCGACTTGTTAGTATATTATATTTTTCGGGGTGATGGTCTCCAATTCCATTGTCTGTCGTATGTGGATATCGTGTGAGAAAACTTTTCTACATCTCCTTATACTCACGTCTAGTTCTTCTATACTTCTACTACTTCCTTTTTATATAAATATACTCTAGTCAATGGAGGATTTGTTTTATAAATATATATATTTGTATACCAAGAATTTAATTCCTGTGTAAAGACGATTAAACGAAATAGTCTAATATAGCTTTCTTAATTAAACGTATAGTAGACAATTGTACATTCTATCTAATAAAAATTAATTAAATTAAATTCACCTTTTCATTTGATCCTTAGCTTCCTGGAAAGAATATTTAATTATATGCCAATTCTAATTAATTTTTGGTAAGTATTGCATTTAATAAATAATTACAAAAAATAATTTAAGTAACACGTAAATTACTGCTTAAAAATATGACTTTTTTTACAATTATAAATGTTATTTTTAAAAAGTACAGATAAGCTTATACTTGCGTGATATTTAAATTCATAATTTTTCACTTAGTGCTGCTGTACAGAAAATTTTAAAAATGAATCATCACTAAAAGAAAATGCTTATGACTGTAGCTTTCAGAAGCAACTTCTGTTCGAGAAAATAATGAAAAGAAAATTAAATTTTACGCAGTGTGTATTTAGCAAAATACATGAAAGTAGATAAAGCAAATTCTTGTAAGTCACGTGTTTGCACTCAATACTTTTATGGTTTTCCTGTTAGATAAGGTGTCTTGAATCAAATCTTCTTTTTTACTAAATAATAATATAAGTTTTAATGATTATATCTGAAAAATATATCTTTTATACATTAAAATTTACAATTGAATTTTATTTTAATATTTTAATTGTAATTAGTTTTTAATTAAATCGTATAGCGGTGCTCATGATGCAGTCTAATCAGGCCCTGATCAGAGTTTTCGTGCATATCCTATCAGGTCCTGTTTGGAAGAATTTTGTAACTCATCTAATCATATATTTAACAACTGATAAATCAATAATAGAAATTTTAGAAAGTATTTCAAGAAAGTATATTTATCGAAGTAAATGAATATTTAATAGAATCAAAACACTTTTATAAATAATTTGAAGAGACATTTTAGCTTTTGCAATCTTTTTCACGATTTTTAACATCAGTTATATCATTAAAAGATTGTTTAATTGTTCATTGATACAATAAAAATATTTCCTAATATTATTGATAAATATCAAAGAAGAGTTATAGGCCTTCAAGGGAAGTATGGATATTTCATTGAACACTTTCATCGGCTGCGGTGTCCGAGCGGTTAAGGAGATGGACTTGAAATCCATTGGGTTCTACCCGCACAGGTTCGAATCCTGTCCGCAGCGAATGTTTTTGCTAAAAGTAACTTTATTTTTACTATATCATTTTGATACGTTAATATACAATTTTTAATTATTTTTTATTTTTAATTATTTTTTATTTTTAATTATTTTTTATTTTTAATATTTTTTTAGCAATAATGTCAAAGTGTTATTCATAAATTTGCATTGAACAGTTAAGAAAATTTTAAGTTAAGCTATACTTTTATCGTTCGCGATTTATCAAGCGATTAAATGTAATAAAAATTATGTAAATAACTGATTTATTTAAAATTAAAATAAATGTAAATATAACTTATTAATCAATGAACTTAAAAAAATAAAAGGTAAGTCTGTGAATTACAGTATTTTAACGTAAGTTCCTACTTTTAGTATTTAACATAAAACTGTTTGATCGCCAAAATAATTTTTTGTCTTATATAATGTACAAATATGTTAATAAATTACTTCTAGTAAGTAATAAATGATCAACTGGTATCAGTACAATGATAATAACGATGTTGACACTCATATGTTTTTTATCATTAGGAAATACAGTACTTCGCTTAAAAGTCAAGTCAGATACACAAATCAAAAAGTAGTTTTTTTTTGGAGTTAAATTAACTTTAAATTAAAATTACTTATATAAATTCATTGATACTAATTATTGAATAAAAAAATTAAGTTTTACATATTTGGCCTGCACTCTGTTACTCATACTGTATGGTAAAATTTGATTGATATAAAAACAAATTCCTAAACTTTTTTGTAATTTTATGAAATATCTTTTCTAAAATTTAAAAAAAAATTAAAACATTCTTTCAATTTAAATCAGTCATCTTGTAATTTTATGCCAAGGTACTTGTTATACCTATAAAAGAGTAACCAAAACATACTGAAATTGTCCAAAAAAATAACTTTTTATTTTCGATAATTCAAGTAAGTGTAAATACCATATACCTACAGATGTGTAAAAAGATTAGAAAAAAAATTAATAATTTCTTATTGAACATAAAAAAAAATTAAAATTGAAGAGATTCTTAATAAAAGTATTCATAGATTAGTAATATAAATCTTATTTAAAAAATATATTTTTATTAGTTAATTGTTGTCAAAACTCATTTTAATCACATAAAATTATAATATTCTCTCCTTCATACTTATATAAGAAGCAATAAAAGTAGATTACTTTAAATTTTTTCTCAAAACTATTATAACTAATGAACTAATTTTTAAATATTGCCATTTGTACAAAATTTAAATTGAACCACATGTTTTTGTTGAAATAGAGCTTTTTGTTAAGTATATACAAAAACTACTATGATGAATTAAAAAAAAAGCCATATCGATCAGTGAGGATTGAACTCCCATTTAGCATATGCATTTGATGTATTTGCACATGTATTTGATGTTCTTTGTACTTATTCATTTCCAAGTTTATATCGCTAGATAACATTTAGTTGATCTAGGATATCTTAATTTAATAAATTTTAAAAATCTAAATATGTAAGTTACATAAAATTAAATAAATCTTTAATGTATGTATATATAAGCAATCATTATTTGAATTGTACCCACTAAAAGGGATAGATTTCTTGAACATTTTTAGTTTTTTTTTTATCCTAGTTCAAGAAAAAAAAAATTGCTTTAATAAAAAAAATGCAACTGAATATTTTACTATTTTACTTGACACATGACTCCTGCAAATCATTTTTATTAGCTGCTAATGGATCCCTGAAATTATTTAAAAAGAATCGAGGAATAACATCTGGTTTCAACCTCTTACGACATCCTATTAATTTATACTTCATGTAATTTTCCAAATCTTCTTTTAGCTATATTAAAATTAAAAGTTTATTAAGAATTCACATCCAATTATATTTATTTTATTTGTATAAATATAATTATAGGTTATTAGTAAAATTCTTACATCAAAATGATCTTCACAGCAATGAATTCCACCCTTTAACTTTTTCTTAGGGCATCCTGCAGCAGTGAACCAAGTTCGTCTTCTGCCTTCATCTCTAGGTACACAAAGAAATTCTTTATCAGGAGCAGTGACAGTTGTGTTTTTACAATATGGAACAAAGCAGTATTTGTAAACCTTGTGCTTCACTTTTGGAGATAAATCAGTCGATTCAATTGCATTGAAATCCAAAATATACCATTCCATTTTTGCATACTGAAAAAATGATCTTCAACTTTTTGTTTATAACATCTTTTTGATAATCAGCTGCTTATACTTCGCGAAATCACCGTTAATGGCGTTGATGCTGACATTCTGATTCTACCATTTCTAGCATGCCATCATGCATGATTCTATTATGTGACGTAATTTTGCGTTAGTATTATTTAATCCATATAATGCACTTTAAAGTTAGGTAGGTAGGTACTTTAAATACTTTTTTAAGAAATATCTAATAAAAATATAGTGTAAAATATAATAAAAAACAACTAGATTTTTCCCGTCCTAAGATTTAGATAAATTCTTAAAAAGACATAAGATTTTACTTTATCTCAATATACGATTAGCTTAAGTCGATAAACGTGAGATAAAATGGAGCGATTTAAATTTTTGTCTTATTGTTCAAAAAGGTTTATTTACGTGTGAATCATAAATGAAAACTTAATTAGAGTAATATAATTATTAAAAACATTTTTTATGAAAGAAGTTTTTATAAATTTTTAGTATCCATATATATAGTAAATGCAGATAAATTAAGAATGTCGTTGGTAACCAAAACCTATTATTTAGAACAATTTCAGGACGAACTGCACTATCGACTAGATCAGCTGGAGTCCTGCAGTTACTTTTGTTATCGACCTACATACGCATAAAGAAGCGTTTTCTGAGCTTGGCCTGGGTTGTTTTAGTTGTTTAGCTTGGCCCCTGGGGGGAGAGTGCGAGTTGATCGTGCTGCAGACAACGAACGAACGAGAGAAGAAAGAGAAGAGAAAGACGAGCAGCTGTAGCTGTTGTGCTTCGCTACGTTGAAGGCAAAAGGCGTCGCGTGTGCCTGCACCAATATACACCAACGCGCAAGGCCAACAACTGTTCTGCACTGAATGTTGTTATTGCATGCAACGAGAGGAGGGAGAAGGATCGAGAAAACGAATACGTAAAGAAAGTGTGTGCGCGCGGGGTAGGGAAGCAAAGTGCGTGGTGTTTCGTTTTGATTTTTAGTCGATGCAGCCCTTCAGTGCACTTATGTAAAATGCAGCAGGGAGGATGAACGTTGGCATTCGCTATCGCGATTGAAGGAGAGAGAGAGAGAGAGAGAGAGAGAGAGAGAGAAAGATAGAAAAAAAGACACATATATAAGTGTGGTGTGCAACATCGTGCGAAACATCGTCGTCAACGTCGACGGGGGCATCGTGATGCTTGGACTGTCTGCATTAGCGGACTTCGTTGTTGGTGTCTGTAACACTAAACAGCAGAGGAGTTAGCTTTGACCTCTGACTAGCTTTTTCTGATTTCTTTCATATTTTGACTGGCAGCGATCGCGACTGCTGTTCTTTCTTTGTACTGCTGGAAAATCGATTTTTCAGTATGTATGCCTTTAAACCCTTTACTTTTTCTAAACACGAGGTACAAAGTCTGGAGAAACCAAAGGCTCGAAGTGGTCACAGAGTTGTTTGTGATGAGAAGAATCTGTATTCTTATGGTGGCTTCAACCCTAGCATCACTGCCAATGATCCAGACATGAGAAATGATCAAACTTGGACTATTACCAGACCGTTGTTCAAAGAACTCTGGAAATTCAACTTTGCAACTAAGCGCTGGAAACGTTTACCCTGTCAGAAAATGATGCCCAATGAATTGGCTTCCAATGCTGTGGTACTCAGAGGGGTAACACTTGTAATTCATGGTGGTACTGGAGTTCCTTTCGGTGAAAATTGCAATAACAATGTGTACATATGTAATGTAAATGACGGAGAAATGCATGTTATTCCTGCAACCGGTGAATTGCCAGATCCACAATATGGACAAGCTGTAATTTGTCATGGACAATACCTTTATGCCGTTGGTGGGACAACTGGACTGGAATACACATGCGACATTCATAAATTTGATATGAAAAGTCAAGTGTGGGAATCTGTTTATATATGTGCTGGAAGAGATCAGTGCGAACCCAAAGGCAGATATAGACATGAACTTGCATTCGATGGGAGAGTGATATATGTGTTAGGTGGTGGTACTGCTTCAGAAGCTTTTGGGTTTGCGGTATGATATTTAACTAAATTAAAACTATTTATCCACTTAAGAAATACAAATTTTTTTCTGAATAATTGATAATACTCAAGATATTCAAAGTATCTGTAAAAAAGTCACTCTTTGCGTTTTATAATTTGATGAATGCTTAATTGATTAACATTTTATTTATTATTTTATATAAATCAATATTTATACATTTTTAATTTTTCAGGATATCCCAGCTTTTGATACCTTAACAAAAAGATGGATGACGTTATGTACTCAAGGATACATGGACACTTTCCCTGCTCCAAGACGATGCCATGGCTTAGTTCAATATATAGATGAAATAACGGGCTCGACTCTTGTTGTGATATCTGGGGGGTACAATGGTACGCAAGTTTTTAACGATATTTGGAGGTTAGATCTGAGTATTCTGCAATGGACATGCTTGCAAACGTGTTTGTTACCCCAACCAACTTATTTCCATTCTACAACACTTACCCCAGCAGGTGAAATGTTCACATTTGGTGGAATAGTAAAAGAAGATAATGAGGTAAACAGTGATCAATTCTTTTAAATTTTTCTTTGTAATTTGCTTATTTTACTTTCTTTATTATTCATATTTTATTTATTAATTAATAAATATATTAATAATATTATTTAATGCATTCATATTATAAACTGAAATACTACATATAAGTTTCTAAATTTTAAAGATTTAATCTTAAAATATATTATTTCAGGTGGTAAGAACAGATGAAATTCATTCAGTTTGGCTTCGAATTCCAAAGCTTACAGAAATTTGTTGGGAAGCATTGAACTATTATTATCCAAATTTAAAAAAGAAACCACAAATAGATTTACTACGCATTGGCGTACCTTTAACCTTTGTTCAGAGGTTTGAGCATGACTCTCTATAATATTAAGTTTCATTTTAGTATGATTTACATTTTTAGGGTGCTATCAATTCAATCGTTGTTACCAGTTAATAATTAAAAGAAATATGATTGTTGCAATGAATGAAAAATTTTACTTATATTTTTGTATTGCCTTAATATATACATTGTGATTAAAGGTCAATGATCTTAGTGATATTGATTGATGTTCTCAGCAGAACAAAAATTAGAGAACAGAATCGGTTGCTTATAAGGTACATACAAGTATTAATACCTTAAAGATTAATGGACATTCAAGGTTTTTATGAAAGCAATTCATATTTTTTTTCTAAAACATGAGAAAATTTGTTTAGCTTTTAGACCACCGGTAACTTTAAATGTAATATTAAAAAAAAAAAGAAATTAAAAAGCAGAGTTTAAACTACATTCACATATTTGTTGCAGTGGTACAATGACTCCTTTTATAATTTGAAAATTTGACAGTTTTATCATCGTATTTTGCGACCTTGAAAACTTAAAAATGCTCTAATTGCAAAACTTGAAATTTTTAATTTTTCCTACAAAAAAAGAAATTTTATGTTTAATATACCCCGTTAACATATATCTCATATCATAGATACGATGTACTCCAATTTTCGTCGTTTTAAGCCGTTGGAAAACTTGGATACAAGCATTTTGTATTTTGAAGGACTTTTAGTATTTCAAAAACCGAGGGTCTAAAGCTTAATGAACACAATAAATCAAATTGAAAATAGGAAAGAGCATATACAACCGTTAACCTTGAGATAATGACTCTTTTAATTTTGTATATTGACTATTTATAATCAAAATTTATATTTATATCGTCACGAATAGAGTAATTGATCAGGATTTCGTTTTTTTATAATTTTTTTATAATGCATACTGATTTATAATCGAATTGGTTTTATCATATTCATTTGCTTCATTACATTATGCAATATCAAACTTGTTATAAAACAATTACTCCTCTTTGTTACTATTTGTTGAAGCGTCTATTTTAAATTCAAATCTAATTAATTATACATTTTTATTGTATCAAAGAATAGATCATTTTTATTTATAATCTTATAAGTAAGTCTAATAAGTAACAAAAAATATTGGATTTTATAATTTTTGTTATTTTTACAACAAAAACTTATTTAAAAAAAACTGATCTGCTCGAGTCCGTGACGGTACAGTTGTAATTTTATACTGCGAATTAATTGTATGGATTATTAACATGAATTTTATGACTACAACATGCACTTACAAAGAATTCTTCAGTTAATGAAACTGTTTTGTATATTAACCCATTAACGACCAAGACCCCGAATATTCAACAACTTTTTCAAGGCTTTTTTTCAACTAAAAAAAAGGTTTGAAAAATTTCGGAAAGATCTTGTCCGACGTATTTTAACCTGTTCTTTCGAATGGTGAGACTTATTT